>PITA01032662.1:0-13692 GCA_004023965.1 Spilogale gracilis
TAGGGGACAGTCCTATCTGCCTTGGTGAGCAGTGGGATGAGAAAGGCTTATGGGGCATTTTGATGTGGGATTAACAGCAAAGAATTTGAGGACAGATCTGGGTTTAGATTCTTGACTCTGCTACATATTAATGGTACGACCACAGGCTATTTCCTGGTACTGATGAAAACTCAGTTTCTTTACCCAGAAAATGAGGCTGATGATGCCAGCCATGTAGGATTGCTTCTGGAGGGATTAAATAAGATTATGTAATCACCAGGAGCTGTCATAATAATGAAGTCTTCATCGACTCCCTGCTACACAAAGTGTGACCCAAGAACCAGAAGGGTCAGCGTCACCCCCAGAAGGGAGCGGGGAGGCACGCAGACCCCCGGGCCACCCCAGACTCACTGAGACAGAACCAGCCCTTTAACAAGATCTCCAGGTGACTTTAAGTTTGAGAAGCCTTGCCCTGTGCATCATGGGATCTTGTGAACCCCTTGACGGTTCTGCGGGAAATTGTGTGACACATGTCCAAAGCTGAGGATCCTTGATTTTGAGGCATTCCCAAAGCGGTTTTGAGGATGCTCTGGCCAGTTTTGTATTTTAGCATATTCTGGTCCAGGGTGGATGGAGGATTGGAAATTTTAATAGGAGCCCAGGTGAAAGGTGATGGAGACATAAGGCAGAAATGAGAACTGAAGAGGAGGTGACAGATCTGAGAATACACACATAGGAGATTGTGTGGCTTTTAGGTTTGGGGGGGTGGAGGAACTGGGGGAGCACTGAGCCGTTGAGAGTGACCCTCCAGGCTTTGGCACGAGTGATTGCTGAATGTGCGGCTGTACTGTTCACCAACACGGGCACGGCGGGGAGGGGCCGTTTGTGAAAGAGGGAGGTGGTGGGTTTAGAAGACCCTCCTGAGGTGAGAACGTTCTAAGGGAACTAGAAGTAACAGCTGCTGTGCAGACGATCAGCTGGGGTCGACGATGGAGGATAACCCAACGAGCTGCTGATCGCGATGAATACAACGTGGACTGGGTTCCGGAGTGTCCCCCCCAGTGCACGTCTGCCGAGAGCCTCAGAAGGCGACCATATTTGCAAGTAGGATGTTTGCTGATGTAATTAGTTCAGTTGAGATGAAGTCATACAGGATTAGAGTCAGCACTGAATGTAATGGCTGGTGTCCTTTTTTTTCCTTTTAAAGATTTTAATTGGTTTTTTTTGTTTGCTTGTTTGTTTATAAAGTGTGTGTGAACAGGGGGAGGAGTAGAGGGAGAGGAAGAATCCCAAGCAGACTCCCCCAGAGTGCAGATCCCCACGAGGGACTCAATCCCACGACCTTGAGATCATGACTTGAGCTGAAATCAAGAGCTGGATGCTTAACCAGATGAGCCACCCAGGTGCTCCTGGCTGGTGTCCTTCCAAGAGGAGAGGACACAGAGACACACAGAGGGAAGGAAGCCATGTGAAGACAGAGAATGAGGTTGATGTGATGCAGGTGAAAGCCACACAGCACCAAAGTTTGCTGGGACCACCAGGAGCCAGAAGAGGCAAGGATTCTGCCCTGGAGCGTTTAGAGGAAGCGGGGCCCTGTGACGTGTGGCTTTCAGACTTCTAGCTTCCAGAACTCTGAGAGAATAAATTTCTGTTGTTTTAAGCCACTCAGTCTGAGATTGTTACAGCGGCCCCAGGAAACTAACATGCAGTGTAAACAGAACACAGTCGGGTTCCCGGAACCATGCCTTAACTTCAAGGTGTTGCAGTCACGAGTCTTTCCTCCCTTCTCAAAGGCTGGGAACATTTCAAAGAACAGGAGGATGAGTTTTTCTGCCCATATTACCCAAGAGCAGCCACAGTAAAGAATTAGTGAATGAGTCACCTTTGCTTGCCGTGGGCCCGAATTCCCAGTGCCTTCCAGGAGCCACTGAAGGGGCCACAGCGCCAAGATGCCATCGTGCCTCCGGATCAAGGGTGTGGCCTCCAGCAAGTGTATGAACTTCAAGCCCGAGGCCCTGGCTGTCAAATGGGGTTGATGGTCACAGTCCCCCATCTGCACCCCTGAGCTGCTGGGACAGCACTTGAAAACAGACGCAGTGCTCTTGGAAGAGCGGGGGGGGGGGGCACCCTTCAAGGGGTTTTCAAGGAGCAGGTGTTTCAAGTCTGGCTCCAGGCAAGCAAAGGCAATTACGGAGCAGATGAGCTCAGGTATTCCCAGCACCACCAACGCTGCTGGGAAGGAGACTCCGAAAGGTCTTTAAAAGGCTACTGTTTTAATTGCCTCCTGTGCATCCCATCGGCGAGGCAGGGATTCCTGCCCTTAGGTTATGGCAATGGTGGAATCCACGACACCTGACCGAATGCATCAACAGTGGGTTATTGGGTACTTATCTTCACATCCCAGGGGAGGAGGACGCACTGGGGCACAGGATGAATGACCAGGGGCCTTGGGAGGCTGGTAGGATTTGTAGTATCACAAGGCTGAGGGCATGCTGGTTCCATGGGAGGGTAGATCAGCTCTCCCTGAATAATTCCATGGGTTGGCAGGGAACCGAAACCCACTACTCAGGGGATAAGCAGGAACTGTGCCTGGTCCCCTCGACAAGGGGGTTGTTTGGTTAGAGGATCTCATCAATGGGAGCGGCCTGGGGAAGGGGCTGGCGCTTAGGACATTCAGCGCCTTCCCAGTTTCCCCAGATGTCAAGGCCACACGTGATATGGGGCCTTGTTTTTAATCCTCATTCCTCAGCCAGATGAGGGGAAATGCATAGCAAGGGTTGTATCTGGTCTCTTTGATGCCAGTATTTCGTCATCCCTGGTGATGGTAATGGACCAAGTCTCATTGCCACTTGTGTCAAGGCCCTGTTGAAATTCACTGATGGCACTGGAATTTCATATGTTGGTTCTTGCCAACAGGTCTTGGAAATCCTACAGGACATAGTGGTTTTGCTGTGATGGGATTGCCATGGGAACATCTTGATTGACGGAAACCTCTTAATGGACTGCAGCTTTTTCCCATTCCTTCCGGCCTCCGTCCTGACGACCCATGCCGAAGACCTGCCTCAATCTTAGAGCACCAAGGGCTCTTGGGTGTCCTGCAGTGGTTCAGAATCTGATCTCAGAGGGTGCAAGCAGCCAACTCATGCAGACTTTGGGCCTTTGTGTTCCCTTCCGCACTGGTCGTAGAGTGGTTGGAATGTGCGCACCTGCACCAGGATGGGCCATTGTTCTCAATCACAATAGTCTTTTGGTTTTGTGGCTACTGTGTGGCTGACGGTCATGTCCAGGGCTGACTGTCCACTGTGTGCAAAGCCCCATAAGTAGTTTCTAAGAGAGTAAAAAAGCTCAAGATTCCTGCTGCACAAATACACACATACTTGTGTAAGAGACTCGGGACTCTTTCATGAACACATGTGGAGGGGTGCAGATCAGGACAGCCTTGGTCTATTTTTCCTCACCCCACTCCTGCCTAAAATGGGAAAAGAGGGCTTCAACAGTTTTCATTCTTTAGTTGCAAGTCAAATAAATCCATGTGAACCAGGGTAAGCCAGGGTGGGAGCGTGGCTCTAAGGATATAGGGGGTTTGTTTGTAAATCAAAGACAGAACATCATTGTTCTAGTGGTCTACTGCTGCCTACCCCCTCCCTCAAAACACAATGACTTCAAACAACCACCCTTGATTGCTCCTGAATCTGCAGTTTATATAGGGCTCAGTGAAGAAGTCTTGTCTCTGGTCCATGTGGCTTTGCCTGGCCTGGCTTTACTGGGGACTGGAGGATCTACTTTCAAGATGGCGCACTCATGGTTGGCGGATTGATGCTACCCAATACGTGTTGCTCAATGAGTGCTTGGCTCTTCGTCACATGGTCCTTTCCATTTGGTCTGTTCTTCACAGCATGGCCGAGTGTTTGGCCTTGTGGGATCGGTTCTAAATCTGTGCTATATGGTACAGTAACCACTAGCCTTGTGTGGCTCTTGGACCCTTGAAACGTGGTCAGTGGGACCAAAGAACTGAACGTAAGTGTAAATAGTGTAAATAGCTGCATGTGACTAGTGCTCATGGCATTGGACAACCTCCCTTGGGGGTGCTCTGAGCAGCTGTTCTTGGCTCACAGGTCCAAATCTGCACCAATCATCTTCATGGAGGTGGGGAAGTCTGCCTAGGAGAGGGTTACGTATTTGACTCCACAAGCGAGGTTCACCTCACCTGAACCACATGAGATGGGTCCCTGGTGGAAAGAATGTCTGTATCAGAAGAGAGAAGAGGAACAGCGTGGGCTGTCAAAAACTATCCCTGGAGCCTCCCCCAATGTGCCATGTGCTTTGACGAAAGCAAGTGGAGGTGGGGATGGCAACAGTGAGCACCCACTCGAGACCCTTGCTTCCAGGCAGCGTGTTTGCTGCTGGGAACACAAATATGGAAATCATAGGAGGACCCCATTCTTTCCCAGGCTGATGGAAGAAGCCGACGCTTAAAGGTATAATTACCAAACAGGGTGAAAAGTCCCCAAACAGAGACAGATGAACACCCGGTTAGCAGGTGATCATGTCTTAATTTGGCAATAGAGCAAGCCCTGATTTTCCATAGTTTGCAAACAGCTGATGGGACGAGAAGTGACCTCCATTTCCTCCTTCTGAGAGAAGCATTAAGAAATCGCTCCAGTTATCATTAAAAAAAAAAAAATCAGAAAACAAAGTCCAGTTTCGGAGAGGGGCCAGCGTCTGGCTGATGGCTGGGCATGAGCTGTCTAAAAATAAAGTGAGACAGATTAATGAATGTCTTTAAAACAGAGACCAACCCGGGGGATGTAATGACTCTGCCGACATGTGCTCCTTTGGGACTTTGTACTCCTTTCGAGAATTGCTCAAAGCCAGGTTACCCAAGAGCTTGGGCTGTGTGCCCACCATTCTCCTACCACTAGGGAGGAGGCACTCATCATGTAACTCCCAGCTGATGGCAGGGTGGCGGGGGAGGGGGCAGGGGGGAGAAGGCTGGCCTCCCATCCTCTTGGTCTTCTCTCCCGGTCCCAGCACTGCCTGGTCAGCAGCCAGCAATGCCTGCTCTCTTCCCCCAAGCCCTCTGTGGGGTCAGGGTCAGGGGCCCTCTCTCCGCGGCCACCTCCCTCGATCTCCCTGTGCTTGGCTCGCCCAGGTCTCTGTGGCATGGGAACCCCTGGAGGGTGGGACGTCTGAATAATCGTTCTGCTTATGGATTACTAACCCACTTAAATCCTCCCAACAAGCCTAGATTGGAGCTTATTAGCTCCAGTTTGTGAAGAGAAGAACGGAGGCACTTAGATGTGGGTAGCTTACCCTGCATCATGGAGTCTGTCAATACAGAACCAGGATTTGAACCCAGGCTCTTGGTTCCAGAGTCCACACCATCAACCACTACCCACACTGCCATCACTTGTCTTTCTAGATCCCCTACAGATACACAGTATCTCTATCCTCATTTTATAGATGGGGACAGGGGGATGCCTGGGTGGCTCAGTTGATTGAGCCTCTGAATCTTGGTTTCTATGCAGGTCATGATCTCAGGATCCTGAGATCGAGCCCCACGTTGGGCTCTGTGCTCAGCGCAGTCTATTTGAGATCCTCCTTAAGTATAGAGACAAGTGGTGTCTTACCAGTTGAAAGAAATAAATGGCAAGGTGGGTGGGGCCTGGTCTGGACTCTGTGACCTTGAATTGCCACTCACCCTCTCTGGGCTTCGGTTTCTTCACTCTTAAGGAGAGGCGTTGTTTCTGAGCTCCTTTCCCATGCCAGGCCCTGCATCTGTCACCCAGTTACCGTGCCAACAGCAGTCTGAGGCTGAGAACATCAGGGACTCATCCCAGGTTACCCAGAGGGTCCCTCGGAGTGACCAAATTAGAAGTGGAACCCAGATCTGCTTGGTTCCAAAGCCCCAGTCCCTCTCTGTTTACAACCCGAGGCTCACTTGTAGTAATAGGTTTCAGAGGTCTCCGTGGGGAAGCCAGCCATGGCTGCCACTAGGGGAAGGTGCCCCAGCTCTCATTATCGGCCAGGCGGATCTCTTTGGGCATTGCGGGAAGTCCGGGCTTCCCCGTCCCCAGCAAGTGCTAAGAGAAGGTTTTTACTGGTGGGGTCAGAGAGGGGACCAGGAGGACAGGAGACCGTAGGCAAACAGACTGACAGCGGCCACCAAAGCCGAGGGGGAGGCCTGAGGTGCCCACTGGTTTCCACCCCACCCCCTTGGAGTCAGATAGACCTGGGTCCTCGGGGTGGGGGACAGCTCCAGGCCTCCAAGGCCCTACAGCCCCTCCTCCTGTCTTAGGGCATAGATGTTGCTTTCTGGCCAGTGCCTACCCCTGCCCGCCCCTCCGAGCTCCAATTCTGAAGCTTCCTCAATTACAGAAAGAGTTCACTTTGTCTCTTGAGGACACCAAAACCTGGGACAAACACTCTCTGATAATAAACACTTTTCCCCCCCAGGGGATCAAAAGCTCCCAGACACTTTCAAAGCAAGCCAGGGTGCTCTGGCAATCCCACAGCCCGGAATGCTGGCCGACTCAGGAGGAAGGTTCTGGGAGCACTTGGCTCCGGCAGCTGGTCTGTCCTTCCCAGAGAGGTCAGTGCTCTGCTGAGCGGAGGGCAAGTGTGAGCAGAGAGAAAGAGGCTGAATTCCAGTCCCTGGGCAGAAGTAGGGGAGAAAGGGCCCCTTGTCTTCCCCCAGCAGAGCCCCTTCAGGAGGCAGCTGTGCCCAGCCTGGGCTGACTGCGGTGACTCTGCCCATGGAACAGCCCTGGGGAGCTGGAGGGCACATCTGGACAGCAGTGCCAGGCTCCCTGGGCAGCTCCCAGGCGTGGAGGGAGCTCTGAAAGCTGGGCATTGCCAGGGCCAATGGCCTGTTTCCAGAGAGAAGAACGCTCCCTTCCTCGGGTCCTCAGCACATAAGGAGTAAGGTGGCCCGCCAGCAGCCACCAACCTATGCGCGGCCCTCAGCTCTGCTCCCGAATGATGCTGCGTCTGGCACTAGCCGAAGCGTGGCAGCTTCGTGTTTCTTATTCTCAGCCACCTGGATTCAGGCGGACGGGCTGGTCCAGGAGGCCACAGGCCTCTCTCCTCAGAATATCCTTCGTCTTCTCGTCTACCTCTGGAACCACTCCTTAACCACGATGTAGTGCCTATAGGCATGGACGGGAACCAGACCCAGACCCAGATTTAAATCCTATTAACCAAACTGCTCATCTTCTGTATTCATTATCTTTTACTGTATAACCCCCAAACCCAGAGGCTTAAAAATATCCATCATCTCATTGTTCCTGTGGTTCAAGAGTTCAGGAGTGGCTCGCCGGGTGGGTCTGACGACAGGTTTCTCACGAGGTTGGCCAAGATGTCAGCTGGAGTCAGAGGATGGGCCACCTCAGCGCTCTCTCACGCGTGGTTGAGTTACTGGGGGTCACTGGCAGGAGGTCACAGTTCCTTGTCACATCAGCCTCCCCAGAGCAGGTGCGGTGTCTACATGACACGGCCACTGGCTGTCCCCAAGACCAGAGATCTAAGAGAGCAATGTGGAAGTTGCCGTGCATTTTAGGACCTCAGAAGGACATCCACTGGCATTTCCACAGCCTCCTCTTGGATACATAGGTTGGCCCTATTTTGTGTGGGAGAAGAGTGTGCAAGGCTATGAACACCGGGGTGGGGAAGGACACTGGGGGTTGTCATGGAGGCTGACAACTAGGTCCTCTCTGGGTTTGAGTTTCTTCAAGTGTGCATAAACGTCAGCGCTCTGCAGTATGATGTAAGGGGAACCATCAAGCATGGTGCCCGGCACGGAAGAGATGCCCCCAAAATTGTCATCATGCTTCCATGGTGACACAAGTGGGCCAAGATTATGTTCTTCCCATGATACAATAGCACATGGGTTACTATGTCGCAAACATTATTCCAACAGCTATATCTTTAGCAACTATTTTAATTTTCACAATAATCCCAAGAGAGAGGTATTATTATCCTCTCTGCTCTAGAGGAAGATCCTGGGGCCATGATGCTAGTGAGTGTGGAGATAAGATTTGAACCCAAGCAGCCTGGCTCCCAAGCTCCCATGCTAAGATTATTCCAAGTGCAAGAGACCCCCTCCTTGGAGGAGACTTTCCAGAAATGTCTTTTCCCCATCTTCCTGTTTTGTAAATCCAAATGGTAGAATTACCTAGATTGAGAACCTCTGACTTTCCCGCTCCTTCACTATGTGATGCGGGGCAAATTCCTCCCCTCACCGATCCTCAGATTCTGCCTCTGCAAAGAAGGGGCACGAACCACATCCCAGAGCTGTTGAGTGGATGGAATAAAAACCCACGAGACACCGGTCGAGTAAAGGAGCTCAATCCATGTTGGTCCGGAAAGACTGGTTCTTGTTACCATCTCACCCATTTCCCTGCAACAGAAACTGTTCCGATTTCTTCAGGACACACAGTGATGAGGATCAGGTACTCTAACCCCAGGACCAACCATGTGATCCCAGGCCAAGCTGCCTAGCCCAGCAACAGTAGCTGTGTAAGTGTTGGAGTGGGAGAGACTTTGGCTCTCAAGTCTCTGAAACCCCTGGGAGGTGGGGGGGTGGTGGTTCCTCTCCTGAGCTAGGGAACAGGCAGGAAACAGCTCTGGAGCTGGGGCCCCCAAGTTCTGTGTGCATCCTCCTTCCTTGTCAAGCCTCTGCTGCTCCCTGGACCTCAAGCCGGTTATCTTGTTGGGGTCCTTTCTGTCTTCCCAGCCACGGGCGAGCACAGTCTCCTGTCTGGAGGTCACTCACACGGGGTGGCACACACTCTGGGGTCACTCAGGGAAGCTCCTCGAACCACAGTCACCAGACCAGCTGAGTGGGGATCAAGCTCGCAGCAGCTGAGGGTTCAGTGAGACAGCGATTCCTTGGGCCACGTTTGAGAGAGGTCAGCTCGCCAGCGTCACGACGGACATCGATGAGTGAGCATCTGGCTTCGGCTGAGAGCCCGGCGGGTTGGTCAGGAAGCAAGAGGTAACTCCGGCCGCCTCAGGCCTGCCCACCCTCCTCCTTCTCTTTCAGCTTGCTTGGAATCTCGAAAACAAAGTGTCCCTTTCTTTGGATAGAGAGCCAGTTGCTCTGGGCCTCACAAGGGCAGCTAGCCCCCAGGCCTCTCAGCAGGAATCCCCCTGGTAGACAAGGCCTCATTGTGACCTTTCACCTTTTGGCCTCTGGGTGAAGGACCATTAACCAAACTGCCTTCCCCAGTCTTTTGTGGAGGAGAATCCTTTGTCCAGCTGTCTTCTAAAAAGAACACATGTGGAGTGATGGTTTCTCTCCGCAGGTTGCATCTGAGTGCTAGGCGGCCATTTTTGTTTGCTCTCCCTTCAAAATTTAGAAAATTCTTTCATGTGTGTGATCTCATTAGGTCTTTAGAAAGGCTTGCCCAAGGTGACCCAGCCAGCCAATGACTCCTGGTCTTCTGCTTCTCTAACTCATGTCCCTCAGTTCCACCGGGCTGCAGATGGGGATGAAGACTGTTCGGACAGATAATTTAGGCTTGCCCCATTTCTGTCCCCACATTCCCTACGAGGCAGGATTTCTAGACAAAACCAAAGGGAAGAGAATCACTATTTATATTTATTGAACCCCTGCTTTTGCCAGACACTTGAATAGGTTAACACACTAGTTCCAGTTTAGTCTTCATGGGAAACCCTTAAGATGGGTGTTCTTAAGAAGAAATGAATGTGGAGAAGCCAAGGAATGCATCCAAGGTTACAGAGTTGCTGAGTGGGGCAGCAGGGATTTGTACCTCAATATCCTGTATTCTGTATTCTGTATCCTGTATTCTGTATCCTATCCGGTATTCTGAAGCCTACCTTTTTCTGCTATAGTGTGTGCTCTGCATTGCAGTGGGTTCTTTTCTTTTTTTCCAAAAATTTTGTTTATTTATTTGACAGAGAGAGAGAGATCACAAGTAGGCAGAGAGGCAGGCAGAGAGAGAGAGAGAGGAGGAAGCAGGCTCCCTGTTGAGCAGAGAGCCCAGTTCAGGCCTCGATCCTAGGACCCTGAGATCATGACCTGAGCCGAAGGCAGAGGCCTTAACCCCCTGAGCCACCCAAGCGCTCACAGTGGGTTCTTATATGCACAGCAACTCAGAGCAATGTGTACGCGTAGGATTGCACAGTTTTCCCAAAAGCAAGGAGGACACAGGGCTGGGGAATTGAATGTGGTTTTGGGGAGAGCTCAGGCTTTGGAAACTTGCAGGCTCAAATCTTGACTCTATGCCTCCACAGCTGTGAAACTCAAGCATCATCTGCTGAGCAGGAGAAACTTTTCCTGGCTTGCAGGATTGCTAATCATGTACATGTACTGTGCTCAAGAGGAGTGGTCCCATTACTTCTGAGAGGCTGGGAGACAAAGCAGCATGAGCAGGTCTCAAGAGCTTGCGCTCAATTCCTTTCCGTCGTCCACCTCCGTGTGCAACGTGGAGAACACACTACCCCAGTGGGCCTTCAATCACGTGCTCTGTTGTGCCCAGAGGGTAACAAGGGTTTTTACTCTGAGTCACAGATTCATCACTACCTGCAGAGGGACATGGGCTCCCAGGGAGGGGTGCCAGCGCCTCTGCTGTCCCCCAAGAGAACATTTGACCCTGAAGACTCAGAGGAGTTGAATAATGAAAGCTTGTGAAAAATGAATGCCTCAGACTCCCAGCAACACCACGGTAGTAGCTCAATCCAATAAACATGTAATGATCATTTATTCTGAGCCAGTGAAGGGACCCCGCCATAGCAGTTAGGACCAGGCTCGGCTACCAGTAAAGAGAGTTCAACTAACAGTACCATAAACAAGATGCCAGTTTATTTCTCTTTCCCATAAAATTCTGGAAGCAGCTAGTCCAGAGTTGGTATGGGGGCTTTACCCTGGGAAGCCCTGGTGGACGGGGGCTCCTTCCATTTTGTTGACCCACCATGCATACCCTCCATTCCCAGTGTCGCTGTGTGGTCGAAGACGTCAGCTCTGGCCATCATGCCCATCAGCAGCAAGAAGGTAGATGAGGTGGAGAAGAGAAAGCAAAGAGGGTGGGTACACCAACATTCTCTTCATGACATTCTCACGTGATACTTACACCTAGATACCACTGGCCGAGCTCAGTCACACGACCACGCTTAGCAACAAGGGGAAGCTTAGCGGCCTTAGGCCCTGCTAAAAATTGGGTCTTTGTTACTGTAGAGAAAAATGGCCATTCCCATTCTCCTGCCCCAATGTATTTAAGCTTTTGCTATGGATTAGGTGCTATATTTAATCTTCTTTATCTCAACAACTCTATCATTTGATTCTTTTCATCCCCTTTATATAAATGAGAAAACTGCTTATTGAGAGATTACGTAACATTTTCTAGGTCACCCGGGAAGGAAATGGTGAAGCTGGGCTTCTGGGAAAGGTCCATGAGATGCTCAGATCTGAGCAGCTACCTCTTCCATAAGACCCGTGCTAGAGGTGGGGGAGACTCCAGATGATAGAACACCCCTTCTCCCTGACATCGTTTAAGAAATATCAGTGCTATTTTCTGGCTTTTCAGAATGAAAGGAGGAGACTGATGTAGATATTGGATGCCATAATGGGTTGACTGCATACCCCTAAATTGATATGCTGAAGTCCTAATCCCCAATATTTCAGAATATGACCTAATTTGGAACTAGGATCATCACAGATGTAATTAGTCATACTAGGATAGGTGCACCCCTGGTTCTCTATGGCTGGTGTCCTCATAAGAAAGTGGCCATGTGAGGATACAGATACAGGAAGAACCCCATTAAAGTTGAGGACAGAGATCAGAGTGACGGAGCAGAAGCCAAGGAATGCCAGAGATGGTCAGAATGTCACCAGAAAGGTGGAGACAATGGAACGGATTCTCCCTCACAGCCCTCAGAGAGAACCAAACATATTGACCCCTTAATCTTGTACTTCCCACCTTCAGAACTGGGAGACAATAGATTTCTTGCATTTGAACTACTCAGTCTGTGGTCATTTATCATGGTGGCCCCAGCAAGCTCATACAGATGCAATGCGTTGTCCTTAGCAAGGGGGTGCCTTAGTTTCCCTTATAAAGAGACAGCGATCCTTCCCTGTGGGCTGTTCCCAGGTTTCACCCAGGGCCATCAAATGCAGTGCAACTTCACTGAATCTCTTCTAATATCCCAGGCACTGAGTTAGATGCACAACCCAAAGAAACCTAACTGGACTTAGAAGATGGCAGACTCTTCTAGTTAGCTGAGGCAAAGGAAAGCTTTGGTCTTGGCATTGGGCCTCCTATTTTAAGCTCAGACTTTCCTGGTCGCTTGCTCCCTCCTTGGCATGGCCTTGGGCAGGGTAAGAGGGGCAAGCCCCAGTTTGTGAAGCTTCTCTGCTACGTGAGATCAAGGTGGTAAGTGCAGAGACTGGTGGGCAAAGATGAAATCCTCTCGGGTGGGTGGGTACAGAGCCTAGTTATCTCGCCTTTGAGTTGCTTTATCTGTGGCCACTTATCTCACTGGGTTAGACCACGCTGCTGGCAGGAAGCCAGTGTCTCAACGTGCTTGGGCTGGTTGGAGTGCCCTGCCCAGGAGCATAGCCTCCAGCCCTGACCCAAGTGGCCGACTTCCAGGAGAGCTGCTGTACTGCTGTGGCACTTTCTGACTTCATGTTTCAGAGATCTGTTCCAACCCTCCAAGTCCATTGTGGCCTAAAGTGTGCTTGTGTAAGTGTGTGTGTGTGTGTGTGTGTGTGTGTGGTAGAGCTTTCCTCTTAAGAATAGCTAGTACTCCTACAACTCAGCAACATAAGGCACCCCAAGAAAAAAATGGGCAAAGGACTTGAATAGATAGTCAAGCCACAATGAGACACTACTTCATACCCCTTAGGGCGGCTTTTTTCTTTTATTAACACATAATGTATTATTTGTTCCAGGGGTACAGGTCTGTGATTCATCAGTCTTACACAATTCACAGCGCTCACCATAGCACATACCCTCCCCAGTGTCCACAGTGTCCATCACCCAGCCGCCCCATCCCTCCCACCCCTCTCCCCTCCAGCAACCCACAGTTTGTTTCCTGAGATGAAGAGTCTCTTATGGTCTGCCTCTCCCTCTGGTTTCATCTTGTTTCACTTTTGCCCTCCTTCCCCTATGATCGTCTGTCCTGTTTCTCAAATTCCTCATATCAGTGAGATCACATGATAATTGCCTTTCTCTGATTGACTTATTTTGCTCAGCATGATCTAGGGTGGCTTTTGTTAAGAAAGCAAAACCACAAACGAGAAAATAACAAATGTTGACGCAGAGGGAGAGGAATTAGAACTTTGGCGTGCTGCTGGTGGGAATGGAAAATGGTGCGGCTACTATGGACAAGTAGTATGGGGGTTCCTGAAACAATGAGATGCAACTACCACATGCTCCAGCACTTAGGCTCCTAGGTATACACCCAGAGAACTGGACGCAGAAATTGAACAGGCATTTGTACACACATATTTATAGCAGCTTTAGTGACAGTAGTCTCAAGGTGGAAACAACCCGAGTGTCCATCAATGGATGGATGGATGAACAAAGTGCGGTACGTCCATACAGTGGAATACCATTCAGCCTTCAAAGGAATGCGACCGGAACACATGGTATAACATGGATGAACCACGAGGACATTATGCCGAGTGTTGTAAGTCATAGCCAAGGAGATAAACATCGTGTGATTCCACTTACATGAAGTCCCTAGAGT
>PITA01032663.1:0-13795 GCA_004023965.1 Spilogale gracilis
ACGTCGGCTGAAACTTTATTTGCCATTCCCGGGACCCCAGCGCCCCCACCCCCCGGGCGATCTCAGAAGATCTTCACGGACTCCAGCTGCAGGTCCCCGCCCACCTCCAAGAGGCGCACGCGCGCCGGCGGGATCCGGTAGCGGAAGTGGTGGTACTCGGAGTCGCCGACCACCGCCTGCGGGGACCCGGGGTGCGCGCTGAGTGTCCGAGGCCGCCTGCAAGGGGTGGGGGGTCCCTCCCGACTCGGGTTCGCGCCGTGTGACCTGGACCTGCCCTCACCACGCGGGGCCCCGAGCTCCCCGGTGGCCCACCCAGGCCCTGCCCCAGAGCCTCGGCCTCACACACTGTCGGGGAGAAAACTAGGGCCCCGCTGCCCGGCTACGGGACACCCACCCCCTGAGCACTTGGCTCTTGCGCGCTGGTCCTTGTCACTAACGTGCCCCTGCCTTCTGACACTAGTGGGGATGCACCAGGGGAGGAAGAGGGACGCGGGAAACCCCTGCCCACCATGGCCACGCCTCGGCTTTCTCCACCAACAGCCTCCCTGGCTTCCACGCCTGTAGGTAGCGGTGACCCACCTTGAAGCCTTCTTCCGTGGCAATGAGGAGCACATCGAAAGGCTGCCCGTGCTGGAAGGGAATGCCTGAGCCGCGCTCCTCTCGGCCCCAGGTGCCCTGCTCCAGGGTGTTGAAGACCACCGTGGACTGATCCAGGCGGGGATTGAAATGCAGGGCGGCCTCACTCCCAGGTGCCTCGCTGCACAGCAGGTTCACATAGAACCTGGTAGTTGGGGAGGGGCGTTACAGATACATGTCAGAGGTCAAGAACCACCAAATCAAGATCAAGAACCAATGAGCTAGACTCAAGGTGAAAAGGCATAGAAATTTAAAATGCACTGAAAATGTCAACACCACAAGGGAGGGCTGTGCGCTGGTGGCCAGGACCCCAGATTCCAGGACAGCCAAATTTTAGGGGACCCTGGACACATCCTCCTACACGAGCGTCAGGATGCTATAGCTTGTGTCCCCTTTATTTCCAAAGCCTCTAAGAGTTACCATGAGTCATGGTGCCAATGGCTACGGTAGTCCCCATTCCGAGGGAACAATACCACGGATCCCATTATCAGGCACCACAGAGTCCCAGAGATCCCACAGCTCCCAGACCAGGACGACTCAGGACTGATTGCTTGGGTTTCCCAGGTGCCCAGGGCACCTCTAGATCACAGGACATGTTTCCAGAGTTCCTGGGGATTCAGACTGGGAGTCATAGGACTACAGGTAGGAACCCCGAATCGCCCTGGATCCCCCAGATTCCTAGGACACACAGGCACCCCAGCGTGTACACAGCCAAAGGACAAGCAAGTGAAGATATGAGATTCCATAAAATCAGTGATGGCCTAGGGATTCCAAAACCCTGCTGGTCACAGGTGGCTCTGGGGCCCTCGTGTCTCAGCTGGAAAAAGTCGGGTCAGCTGAGCCTGGACACGTCCCACCCTTACTGCCGGGGCCTAGCGTCTCACCTGCCAGCCTTGTCCGGGACGACACCACGGATCCTCATCACAGTGCCGACTCGGATGCCCTCGGGCAGTGAGGTCTTGTGGGGTACATTCTGCAGGACCAGCGGTGGCGGGGAGTGGGGGGGTTCCAAGGGAACCAGGGACGCAGAGGACAGAAACAGATGGGTCAGCCTCAGGGAGAAAACGACTAGGATTCAGGCCAGCAGAATCCCTGAGAAGAAAGGCCGCAGAGAGAAAGGAGACAGAGCCAGAGCCAGAGCCAGAGCCAGGCACAGGTGGGGAGAGAAACACACAGAATCCATAGAACAGAAAGAATCCAAGAGCAGATGGGAACATTGGGTTGGGAGGGGTCAACCCAAGAGCCACAGCCCAGACACCTCCTAGCACACCCCAACACCCTCTTTCTCCTCTCAAATAGGAGACATAGGTAAGTCCAGCCCTTCCCCTAGTCCGATGCAGCCTTGGGTCCAAGAGCCCCCAGCCCCAGGGCCCCCGAGGCACTCACAGAGCTCCCTGCCATGGTTGGGACGGTGGGGCAGGCAATGGCACTGGTGGGGATGGCAGCTGGGTCCTTAAATAAAAGCAGGGCGTGGCAGGCCAGGCTGACTCACCCCCCCCCCATTTCCACACCCACCGCCCACACCTGGCACAGACCCTGGCCCTGGAGCCACCTGGCCCAGAATCTTCTTTCTGGAGCCTGAGCCTTCCCTCATTCCCGGCGGTTCCCAGGTGTGCTGCCCCTCTCCTTTGAGCTAATACTCATGCAGACAGCTCCTAAGGAAACACAGAGGGGACCGGGTGAGCCACCGAGCGTCCAGTCCTGTCTTCCTGCTGCTTGGCAGCGAGAAAAGAGGATTTTGCCCATTTTATCTTGGGAGAGTTGGCCCCAAGAGGCCGTGCCAGGGGTCCAGTGTCCGGGCCCCCCTCCCGTGCTGGGACCTGCCGCCCAAGGCTGAGGCTGCGGCTGTGGCCCCGACATGGACATGTCCTTCGGGTCCCTGACCCTGGTCACAACCACAGCCACGGGAGAGAGGCTCCGAGAGGCAGCTGGTTTGCCCGTGGGGCAGCGCCACATCCCTAGGGCCTAGAGCGGTGCCTGGCACCTGGGAAGTGCTCTGAGAATGAGGAGGAAAGGAGGAATGAAAAAGACCAACCATGTGCCATTTCCGAGGCCTCTGGACGTGTTTGCGCACAGGGAACCTGCCTCGGGGCTCAGTTCCAGCCTGGTAATGGGGGTCACCCCCATTCTACAGCAAAGGACACTGAGGCGCACGGAGGGGAGGCTATTTGTCCAAAGCTCCAGGCTGGGCACTGCCATTTTCACTGTGGCTCTGCCTTGCCTCCTCTCGGGCCTCGCGTCTTGCCTCCCTGGGAGTGAGTGCCCTGGGCCCTCTCTGGGCCCTCTGGTTCCCACCTCTCCCAGGTGTCCCTGTCTGCCTCTAGCCTCTAAAGCTCTGTCCTGTTCCATCCCCTGAACTGCTGCCACCCTCCCAGCCAAGGCTCAGATCCAGGGAGGGCAGGGCACCCACACCCAGACTTGGTGGAGGAGAACACCATGGAGCCCTCTTCCACCCAGGTCCCACAGCCCAAGTCTCCAGAAGAGGAATCCGGGAAATAATGGTAGGGGTGGGGAGGGCAGAGGGAGCATGCTGAGGATGCTTCTGGAAGGCAGGGTAATGGCAGGGGGAGGCAGCTGAACAGAAACCCCTCCTACAGCCCAGCAGCCCTCCTCTCCACATGCTCCACCCCACAGGGCCAAGAGGCCTGGGGTAGAGAACAGAATGGAAACTTGGGGTGGAGACAACCAGACTCAGAACCTGATCCACCACCAGACTCTCCCCCAGGCATCCCAGAGTCTCCATCCCCACCACCACACGAGGCTCCCAGGTGGGGGCGCGGTTTAGGAACCAGGGGCTCAGAGAGGGAGGTTTGACAGTTGCATTGGGCCTGGGGAGAGGTTGTCAGAAGCACCCCCATTTTGAAGAGGAGAACACTGAGAACTGGAGAGGGGCAACCTCTCAGCCAAGGCCACACAGCAGGGAAGCCACCCCAGGCCTGGGCAGGGTGGGACGGCCCCCGGCTCTGGCCCAGGGCTTGGCATCAGGACCTCCAGCAGAGGGTACACAGGGGAACCGAGGCTGGAGCCCCAGCCCCTGAACCAGTCCCAGAATGATGATGGGGCTGCTTCGCCCAGGGCAGGGTCTCCACTCTCTGGGCCTCCTTCTCTGGTGCTCTGGATGCCCGTGGCTCAGCCTTCTCCGGGCCTCTTCCTTGTGGCTGGATATTGCTTCACACTCTGCCAGCCTGCAAGTCCCAACTCGACTTTGCTGTTTGGCGCAGTGCTGGCATTCGATCCCTTATCACTTATCACTGTGATCGCCGGCTGGTTTCTCACAACTCAGAGATGCGCACAACTTGCCGCTGCCTTATTCTCCCAGGTGTCGATATTCTTCGAATGGGTTCTGGAGTCTTTTTTCCATTTCTGGAGTACTTTTTTCCATTTCCAAGGAAGTGCTGAACATGGTCACTTCTCAATACTCTTACCTTTTCCTGAGCTGTACTCTGCTGTCCTAAAATCCACCGCGTGTCACCGAATGATGACGAGTTTTGACAAATATGCAGATGGGAGTAACCACCACCCCCATCGAGACTCCACGAGCCCCGGAAACAGCCAGCCCCGCTCCACCTGCCCAGTTCATCTGGCATGACTGCGGAGAAGAGGGGCGGCCGGCAGGCTGAGAGGACTGACCTGGCCCTCCTTCAGGGCATAGGTCGGGTGCGTGAGAAGGAACTCATTGTCCCCACCGGGGTCGTGGGCACTGAGAATCCCAGGATCTGCCCACGTCAGCTTGTTGGGGGCCTTGGCTTGTTGTTCACCGGGAAGATCACGCTTTGGTTTGGGAAAGGAACATTCCAGTGAGGAAAAGGACACCTTGATGGTCTACTTCTTACGCCCCGAAATCACAGCGAGCCTCAGGTTCTACTTATACATGTAGTGAGTTTCACCAAACCCTCCCTGCAGAGGGGAGGCAGTTTCTGTCCTGTTTGCTTCCATTGATAAACTGAGTTCCGCAAACTCTCAGTACTCTACGCTGCACGTGGGATTTTGCCATGTGTTCAGGGCCAAGTCTTTTTTTTTTTTTTTAAGATTTTATTTATTTATTTGACAGAGAGAAACACAGCCAGAGAGGGAACACAAGCAGAGGGACTGAGAGAGGGGGAAGCAGGCTTCCCGCCGAGCAGGAAGCCCGATGTGGGGCTCGATCCTGGGTCTCCAGGATCATGACCAGAGCCTAAAGCAGTTGCTCAACCAACCAACTGAGCCACCTAGGCGCCCCCAGGGCCAAGTCTTTCCACTGTCAAGTGCATTCTTCCAAGTGGTAGGTAATTGTTGTACATGTCCCTGCCTGAGGTGGAAATCCACTGACTTCTTTCTCCTCCTCTGCTTCCACTTCTCCTTCTCCCTTCCTTTCTTCCACTCTTCCTTCCTCCCTCCTTGTCTCCCTTCCTTCCCCCTGCCCATATCTTCCTTTTTTTCTTTCCTCCCTTTCTTTCTTCCTTTCCTTAGCTGAGGGATTGCAACCTCCAGCCATCAGTTGGGGCGCAGTTGCTCCTTTGGTGGGTGGGGAGCAGGAGTGCCGGTAATGGGGAGAGGGGCTGTGACTCCTCCAGCATCACCAGGGGCTGGTGGCAGAGGGAGCCACTGAAGAGGGAGCTCAGAAGAGGGTTGTACTCAGGACTTTGGGGTGGGGTAGGGAGCAGAAATTCAGCATCCGGGTTGATTTTGGTGTCAGGCCTTCTTTGTTGCCATCTGGAATGCCTCCCTAGTCTTCTTTTGTGTTTCAGCACCTTGACTTTTGGGAAGGTTGGAGGTCAAAGTAGCGTGGTCAGTAGATTCTGTTTATGCACTTTTCCAGAAGACCCACAGAAGTGACCCCACATGTATCCATCTAGGTGCCCCCCACCTCCCCGTGTCTTCTAGGGGGTGAATGGAGTTAGATCACTTCACCAACGGCAGCTGTCAGGCTTCCCCACCAGAATGTCACCCATTCGTCCTTTTTCATTAGTAGCATGTTGTGGGATGCACTTGGAAATTCTGACAAGGTCTCCATCTTCACCAAACGTTATCATTTCATCCTTCACATCGGCAATAGACTGTGTTTTCCCCCCTCATTCCTATGCTGAAACCTCATCTCCAGTGGGATGGTATTTGGAGGTGGGGCCTTTGGGAGGAGATAAAGTCTTGAAGGTCGAGCCCTCATGAGTGGGGTTGGTGTTCTTATAAAGGAACCCCAGAGAGCAAATTTCCCTATCAGTCATGTGAGGACATAGCAAGAAGACGGCCACCTACAATCCATGACGTGGGTTCTCACCAGACACCTAGTATGCTGGCCTTGAGGGTGGAATTCCCAGAACCAATGAAAAATAATTTTTTTAAAGATTTTTATTTATTTGACAGAGAGAAACACAGCCAGAGAGGGAACACAAGCAGGGGAAGTGAGAGAGGGAGAAGCAGGCTTCTCACCGAGCAGGCAACCCGATGTGGGGTTCGATCCCGGGTCTCCGGGATCATGACCTGAACTGAAGGCAGTCGCTTAACCAACTGAGCCACCCAGGAACCCCAAGAAATAATTTTTTTAAAGATTTTATTTATTTATGTAACACAGAGAGAGCACCAGCAGCAGGAGGCAGAGGGAGAGGGAGAAGCAGACACTCCACTGAGCAAGGAGCCAAATGTGGTACTCCATCCTAGGACCCCAGGATAGTGACCCCAGCCGAAGGCAGCTGCTTAACCAACGGAGCCACCTAGGCGCCCCAAAATTTACCATTTTATTTTTATTTTTTAAAAGATTTTATTTATTTATTTGACACAGAGAGATCACAAGTAGGCAGAGAGGCAGGCGGAGAGGAGGAAGCAGGCTCCCTGCCCAGCAAAGAGCCCTGTCGCGGGCCTGGATCCCAGGACCCTGAGATCATGACCTGAGCAGAAGGCAGAGGCTTAACCCTCCCAACCACCCAGACGCCCAAATTTGCCTTTTATAAGAGCCCCAGGTTGGTGGTATTTTTGTTATGGCAATTAACACAGAGTACGTCAGAATGCGTCAGGGTACATCAGAGTATATCAGGGTATGTCAGAGTAAGTCAGGGTAAGTCAGAATACATCAAGGTACATCAGAGTGCGTCAGAATACGTCAGGGTACGTCAGAGTACGTCAGAGTACATCAGGGTACATCAGAGTATGTTAGGGCATGGCAGAATACATTAAGGTATGTCAGAATATGTCAGGGTACATCAGGGAATGTCAGGGAATGCCAGTGCGGACTCCCAGCTTCCTGCTTTATTCACAGTATTGTGGTGCAGGACTCGCGCTGTCCCAGATGCGCCGGTGGGAGTCCCTCATGACGGCTCATGCAGCTGTCCCATGAGCCCCAGGTCCGTGAACGCATTCTTCTCTGACACAGGAAGCTATACCTGGCATGTCCCGGAGAGGCCTTGGAAATAGCCATTTCTAGAAGTACTTTGGTAGAGAAGGGCACCAGTTTTCAGGAGCCAAGATCCGGGCAGTGATCCCGTTGGCGCGCCCTGTCTGGGGCCTGAGGTGGGGGACACAGGACTCGGGACATGCGTACCTACACTGCAGGGGCGGCTGCACCAGGCCTCTGCCTTCCTAGGAACTTTCTACTGGGCGCGAGAACCCCGCGCCGGGAGGAACCCACACGCGGTTAGGTAAGTTGTTCTGGACCTCTGAGCCCTCCTTTGGAAACAGAAGCCTCAAAGAAATGCCCAAACCCCCATGCTTTTATATTAAGTTCAAAAACAGAGCTAATATTCTAAGAAGTACTTAATTTGCTGTGTGGCTGATAAAGAAAGAGGAATTACTTTCCCAAGACCACTTTACATAGAATTCTCTACGTCTCAACTTGAATAAGAGTATGACTTTCTTCGCTAGCTCAGGGCGCTGGCTCAGGGCCGGTATCTTTCAGGAGGGACTTTTTCTCTCCTGTTTTCAGGAAGCAAGTGAGAGGTTAAAGCGCCTGCCTGGTCCCTAGAGTGGTTAAGTTCATAAGACAGCAAGTAGAAGGCAGGCCAGGATGGGAGTTAGTGCTTGGTGGGTGCCCAGTTTCAGGATTGTGGGATGAGGGGAGTTCTGGAGTGGGATGGGGCTGGGGGATGGTTACAAAATAATGTGCATGCACTTTGAACCATAGTTTTAAAAAACAGTTTGCATGAGGCACCTGGCTGGCTCAGTGGGTTAAGCATCTGCCTTCAAAAAAAAAAGTTCACATGGTAGTTTGATACTTTTATATTTTAACAAAAAAACTTTTTAAAAAGATTTTTTTTTAAGTGTATTTAGAGTGTGGGTGGGCAGGGCCCTTGGGTGGCTCAGTGGGTTAAAGACTCTGCCTTTGGCTCAGGTCATGATCTCAGGGTCCTGGGATCGAGACCCACACTAGGCTCTCTGCTCAGCAGGCCTGCTTCCTCCTCTCTCTCTGCCTGCCTCTCTGCCTACTTGTGATCTCTCTCTGTCAAATAAATAAATAAATAATCTTATTTTTAAAAAAGTAGAGTGTGGGTGGGGAGAGACAGAGGGAGAGAGAATCTCAAGCAGATTCGCCACCAGTCTTGGAGCCTGATGTGGGGCTCAGTGCCACAACCCTTGAGATAATGACCTGGGTGGAAATCAAATATGTCCCTTCACCGAATGAGCCACCCAGGCGCTCCAACATAATAAAAAAGTTTTTAAGGAGACACATGTCCCCCATTGTCCTACTCCCCCCCCCTAAAAAAACCCTCATGAAACCACGAGTTCACACAGACACTGCCAGTCAGGTCCGTGGTCTTCTCCTTTCTATGCTGAAACTCCTTCTGCTGAACATGATGGAAGACACTGTCACCTTCCATAGTCAAAACCCACAGTGTAGTCACATCCCCAAGGACAGGCTCCCCCACAGCACAGACACCTCTTGGTGGGGTGAGTTTCCAGGGCTCATCGGCCCTTCTACCCCCCCCCTCACCCTCAGGTCCTGCAGACCACCCTCTTCTGAGCACCCTCCTCACCAGCTCCCTCTGCCACCAGCATGGAGCAGCAGCTCCTCCCACCACTAAGGCCACCCCAGCTCCTGACCCACCAGAAGCAGCACCTCCTGCCCCACCTGACCCTATAGGGCCCAAAGTCTCACGTTGGAAAGGAACAAAAGAGGAGGGGAGAGGTGGGGTGGGAAGGGAAAGGATGAGAGAGGAGAGGAGGGAGGGGGGAAAGGAAAAGAAAGGGGACAAGGAGGAAAGAAAGGAGGGAGGAAAGAGGAGAGGTGGAAGCAGAGGAGGAGAAAGAAGTCAGTGGATTTCCACCTCAGGCAGGGACATGTACAACAATTACCTACCACTTGGAAGAATGCACTTGACAGTGGAAAGACTTGGCCCTGGGGGCGCCTAGGTGGCTCAGTTGGTTGGTTGAGCAACTACTTTAGGCTCTGGTCATGATCCTGGAGACCCAGGATCGAGCCCCACATCGGGCTTCCTGCTCGGCGGGAAGCCTGCTTCCCCCTCTCTCAGTCCCTCTGCTTGTGTTCCCTCTCTGGCTGTGTTTCTCTCTGTCAAATAAATAAATAAAATCTTAAAAAAAAAAAAAAAGACTTGGCCCTGAACACATGGCAAAATCCCACGTGCAGCGTAGAGTACTGAGAGTTTGCGGAACTCAGTTTATCAATGGAAGCAAACAGGACAGAAACTGCCTCCCCTCTGCAGGGAGGGTTTGGTGAAACTCACTACATGTATAAGTAGAACCTGAGGCTCGCTGTGATTTCGGGGCGTAAGAAGTAGACCATCAAGGTGTCCTTTTCCTCACTGGAATGTTCCTTTCCCAAACCAAAGCGTGATCTTCCCGGTGAACAACAAGCCAAGGCCCCCAACAAGCTGACGTGGGCAGATCCTGGGATTCTCAGTGCCCACGACCCTGGTGGGGACAATGAGTTCCTTCTCACGCACCCGACCTATGCCCTGAAGGAGGGCCAGGTCAGTCCTCTCAGCCTGCCGGCCGCCCCTCTTCTCCGCAGTCATGCCAGATGAACTGGGCAGGTGGAGCGGGGCTGGCTGTTTCCGGGGCTCGTGGAGTCTCGATGGGGGTGGTGGTTACTCCCATCTGCATATTTGTCAAAACTCGTCATCATTCGGTGACACGCGGTGGATTTTAGGACAGCAGAGTACAGCTCAGGAAAAGGTAAGAGTATTGAGAAGTGACCATGTTCAGCACTTCCTTGGAAATGGAAAAAAGTACTCCAGAAATGGAAAAAAGACTCCAGAACCCATTCGAAGAATATCGACACCTGGGAGAATAAGGCAGCGGCAAGTTGTGCGCATCTCTGAGTTGTGAGAAACCAGCCGGCGATCACAGTGATAAGTGATAAGGGATCGAATGCCAGCACTGCGCCAAACAGCAAAGTCGAGTTGGGACTTGCAGGCTGGCAGAGTGTGAAGCAATATCCAGCCACAAGGAAGAGGCCCGGAGAAGGCTGAGCCACGGGCATCCAGAGCACCAGAGAAGGAGGCCCAGAGAGTGGAGACCCTGCCCTGGGCGAAGCAGCCCCATCATCATTCTGGGACTGGTTCAGGGGCTGGGGCTCCAGCCTCGGTTCCCCTGTGTACCCTCTGCTGGAGGTCCTGATGCCAAGCCCTGGGCCAGAGCCGGGGGCCGTCCCACCCTGCCCAGGCCTGGGGTGGCTTCCCTGCTGTGTGGCCTTGGCTGAGAGGTTGCCCCTCTCCAGTTCTCAGTGTTCTCCTCTTCAAAATGGGGGTGCTTCTGACAACCTCTCCCCAGGCCCAATGCAACTGTCAAACCTCCCTCTCTGAGCCCCTGGTTCCTAAACCGCGCCCCCACCTGGGAGCCTCGTGTGGTGGTGGGGATGGAGACTCTGGGATGCCTGGGGGAGAGTCTGGTGGTGGATCAGGTTCTGAGTCTGGTTGTCTCCACCCCAAGTTTCCATTCTGTTCTCTACCCCAGGCCTCTTGGCCCTGTGGGGTAGAGCATGTGGAGAGGAGGGCTGCTGGGCTGTAGGAGGGGTTTCTGTTCAGCTGCCTCCCCCTGCCATTACCCTGCCTTCCAGAAGCATCCTCAGCATGCTCCCTCTGCCCTCCCCACCCCTACCATTATTTCCCGGATTCCTCTTCTGGAGACTTGGGCTGTGGGACCTGGGTGGAAGAGGGCTCCATGGTGTTCTCCTCCACCAAGTCTGGGTGTGGGTGCCCTGCCCTCCCTGGATCTGAGCCTTGGCTGGGAGGGTGGCAGCAGTTCAGGGGATGGAACAGGACAGAGCTTTAGAGGCTAGAGGCAGACAGGGACACCTGGGAGAGGTGGGAACCAGAGGGCCCAGAGAGGGCCCAGGGCACTCACTCCCAGGGAGGCAAGACGCGAGGCCCGAGAGGAGGCAAGGCAGAGCCACAGTGAAAATGGCAGTGCCCAGCCTGGAGCTTTGGACAAATAGCCTCCCCTCCGTGCGCCTCAGTGTCCTTTGCTGTAGAATGGGGGTGACCCCCATTACCAGGCTGGAACTGAGCCCCGAGGCAGGTTCCCTGTGCGCAAACACGTCCAGAGGCCTCGGAAATGGCACATGGTTGGTCTTTTTCATTCCTCCTTTCCTCCTCATTCTCAGAGCACTTCCCAGGTGCCAGGCACCGCTCTAGGCCCTAGGGATGTGGCGCTGCCCCACGGGCAAACCAGCTGCCTCTCGGAGCCTCTCTCCCGTGGCTGTGGTTGTGACCAGGGTCAGGGACCCGAAGGACATGTCCATGTCGGGGCCACAGCCGCAGCCTCAGCCTTGGGCGGCAGGTCCCAGCACGGGAGGGGGGCCCGGACACTGGACCCCTGGCACGGCCTCTTGGGGCCAACTCTCCCAAGATAAAATGGGCAAAATCCTCTTTTCTCGCTGCCAAGCAGCAGGAAGACAGGACTGGACGCTCGGTGGCTCACCCGGTCCCCTCTGTGTTTCCTTAGGAGCTGTCTGCATGAGTATTAGCTCAAAGGAGAGGGGCAGCACACCTGGGAACCGCCGGGAATGAGGGAAGGCTCAGGCTCCAGAAAGAAGATTCTGGGCCAGGTGGCTCCAGGGCCAGGGTCTGTGCCAGGTGTGGGCGGTGGGTGTGGAAATGGGGGGGGGTGAGTCAGCCTGGCCTGCCACGCCCTGCTTTTATTTAAGGACCCAGCTGCCATCCCCACCAGTGCCATTGCCTGCCCCACCGTCCCAGCCATGGCAGGGAGCTCTGTGAGTGCCTCGGGGGCCCTGGGGCTGGGGGCTCTTGGACCCAAGGCTGCATCGGACTAGGGGAAGGGCTGGACTTACCTATGTCTCCTATTTGAGAGGAGAAAGAGGGTGTTGGGGTGTGCTAGGAGGTGTCTGGGCTGTGGCTCTTGGGTTGACCCAACCCAACCCAATGTTCCCATCTGCTCTTGGATTCTTTCTGTTCTATGGATTCTGTGTGTTTCTCTCCCCACCTGTGCCTGGCTCTGGCTCTGGCTCTGGCTCTGTCTCCTTTCTCTCTGCGGCCTTTCTTCTCAGGGATTCTGCTGGCCTGAATCCTAGTCGTTTTCTCCCTGAGGCTGACCCATCTGTTTCTGTCCTCTGCGTCCCTGGTTCCCTTGGAACCCCCCCACTCCCCGCCACCGCTGGTCCTGCAGAATGTACCCCACAAGACCTCACTGCCCGAGGGCATCCGAGTCGGCACTGTGATGAGGATCCGTGGTGTCGTCCCGGACAAGGCTGGCAGGTGAGACGCTAGGCCCCGGCAGTAAGGGTGGGACGTGTCCAGGCTCAGCTGACCCGACTTTTTCCAGCTGAGACACGAGGGCCCCAGAGCCACCTGTGACCAGCAGGGTTTTGGAATCCCTAGGCCATCACTGATTTTATGGAATCTCATATCTTCACTTGCTTGTCCTTTGGCTGTGTACACGCTGGGGTGCCTGTGTGTCCTAGGAATCTGGGGGATCCAGGGCGATTCGGGGTTCCTACCTGTAGTCCTATGACTCCCAGTCTGAATCCCCAGGAACTCTGGAAACATGTCCTGTGATCTAGAGGTGCCCTGGGCACCTGGGAAACCCAAGCAATCAGTCCTGAGTCGTCCTGGTCTGGGAGCTGTGGGATCTCTGGGACTCTGTGGTGCCTGATAATGGGATCCGTGGTATTGTTCCCTCGGAATGGGGACTACCGTAGCCATTGGCACCATGACTCATGGTAACTCTTAGAGGCTTTGGAAATAAAGGGGACACAAGCTATAGCATCCTGACGCTCGTGTAGGAGGATGTGTCCAGGGTCCCCTAAAATTTGGCTGTCCTGGAATCTGGGGTCCTGGCCACCAGCGCACAGCCCTCCCTTGTGGTGTTGACATTTTCAGTGCATTTTAAATTTCTATGCCTTTTCACCTTGAGTCTAGCTCATTGGTTCTTGATCTTGATTTGGTGGTTCTTGACCTCTGACATGTATCTGTAACGCCCCTCCCCAACTACCAGGTTCTATGTGAACCTGCTGTGCAGCGAGGCACCTGGGAGTGAGGCCGCCCTGCATTTCAATCCCCGCCTGGATCAGTCCACGGTGGTCTTCAACACCCTGGAGCAGGGCACCTGGGGCCGAGAGGAGCGCGGCTCAGGCATTCCCTTCCAGCACGGGCAGCCTTTCGATGTGCTCCTCATTGCCACGGAAGAAGGCTTCAAGGTGGGTCACCGCTACCTACAGGCGTGGAAGCCAGGGAGGCTGTTGGTGGAGAAAGCCGAGGCGTGGCCATGGTGGGCAGGGGTTTCCCGCGTCCCTCTTCCTCCCCTGGTGCATCCCCACTAGTGTCAGAAGGCAGGGGCACGTTAGTGACAAGGACCAGCGCGCAAGAGCCAAGTGCTCAGGGGGTGGGTGTCCCGTAGCCGGGCAGCGGGGCCCTAGTTTTCTCCCCGACAGTGTGTGAGGCCGAGGCTCTGGGGCAGGGCCCGGGTGGGCCACCGGGGAGCTCGGGGCCCCGCGTGGTGAGGGCAGGTCCAGGTCACACGGCGCGAACCCGAGTCGGGAGGGACCCCCCACCCCTTGCAGGCGGCCTCGGGCACTCAGCGCGCACCCCGGGTCCCCGCAGGCGGTGGTCGGCGACTCCGAGTACCACCACTTCCGCTACCGGATCCCGCCGGCGCGCGTGCGCCTCTTGGAGGTGGGCGGGGACCTGCAGCTGGAGTCCGTGAAGATCTTCTGAGATCGCCCGGGGGGTGGGGGCGCTGGGGTCCCGGGAATGGCAAATAAAGTTTCAGCCGACGT
>PITA01032664.1:0-13688 GCA_004023965.1 Spilogale gracilis
TCTTCTTTTTGGGTGTTGAGTTTGAGTAGTTCTTTATAGATCTTGGATACCAGCCCTTTGTCTGTAGTGTCATTTGCACATATCTTCTCCCATTCTGTGGGTTGCCTCTTTGTTTTGTTGACTGTTTCCTTTGCTGTACAGAAGCTTTTTATTTTGATGAAGTCCCAGAAGTTCATTTTCGCTTTTGTCTCCTTTGCCTGTGGAGACGTATCTTGAAAGAAGTTGCTGTGGCCGATGTCAAAGAGGTTACTGCCTATGTTCTCTTCCAGGATTTTGATGGATTCCTGCCTCACGTTGAGGTCTTCCATCCATTTCGAGTTTGCCTTTGTGTGTGGTGTAAGAGCATGGTCTAGTTTCATTCTTCTATACGTAGCTGTCCAATTTTCCCAGCACCATTTATTGAAGAGACTGTCTTTTTTCCACGGGATATTTTTTCCTGCTTTGTCAAAGATGATTTGCCCATAGATTTGTGGGTCCATATGTGGGCTCTCCACTCTGTTCCACTGGTCTATTTCTCTGTTTTTGTGCCAGTACCATGCTGTCTTGGTAATCACAGCTTTGTAATAACAAGCCTGAAGTCAGGTAATGAGATGCCCCCAGCTTTGCTTTTCTTCTTCAGCAATACCTTAGCGATTCGGGGTCTTTTTTGGTTCCATATAAATTTTAGGATTGTTTGTTCCAACGTTTTGAAGAATGTTGGTGGAATATTGCTCGGAATGGCATTGAAAGTATAGATTGCTTTGGGCAGTATAGGCATTTTGACAATGTTTATTCTTCTGATCCATGAGCATGGAATGCTCTTCCATCTTTTTGTGTCTTCTTCAATTTCTTTCATGAGTGTTCTGTAGTTTTTCAAGTACAGATCCTTGACTTCTTTTTGATTTTAGCCATGCTGACAGGTGTCAGGTGATATCTCATTGTGGTTCTGATTTGCACTTCCCTGATGATGAATACTGTTGAGCATCTTTTCATGTGTCTGTTGGCATGTGTATGGGATCTTTGGAAGAGTATCTAATCAGGTTCTCTGCCATGGATCAAGGACAGTGGGTTGGGTGTTGATTTGCACAAGTTCTAGAGGGAGAGAAATTTTAATCAGAAGCTCTTTATATATTTTGGATATTAACCCCTTATTATATAAATCAAATATCTTCTTCCACTTACTAGGCTGTCGTTTTGTCTTGCTGATGGTTTCCTTCACTGTGCAAAAGCTTTTTATTTTGGCATGTTCCTGATACTTACAAAGTTTCCCTTTTCAAGGGACACAGAGAAAAATATTTTACAGCTGATGACAAAGAGATTACTGCCTATGGTTTCTTTTAAGAATTTAATAGTTTCAGGTCTCACATTTAGTTCTTTAATCCACTGAGTTTATTCTTGTGTATGGTGTAAGAAAGTGGTCTAGATTTATTCTTTTGCATGTAGCTGTCCAGTGTTCCAAACACCATTTGTTGAAGAGACTGTCTTTTTCAATTGTTTTCTTGCTTCCTGTGTAGATTAACTGATCATACAATCACAGGTTTATTTCTGGATTCTCTGTTCTGTTCCATTGATCTGTGTGTCTATTTTTGTGTCAGTGC
Source organism: Spilogale gracilis (assembly GCA_004023965.1). Taxonomy (NCBI): domain Eukaryota; kingdom Metazoa; phylum Chordata; class Mammalia; order Carnivora; family Mephitidae; genus Spilogale; species Spilogale gracilis. The sequence goes on from PITA01032664.1 coordinate 1,578, forward strand.
CATACACTTTTGAGTACTCTAGCTTTGTAGTATGTCTTGAGATCTGGGTTTCTGATACTTCCAGTTTTGTTCTTCTTTTTCAAGATTGCTTTGGTTACTAAGGGTCTTTTGTGGTTCCATAAAAGTTTTAGTATTATTTGTTATAGATCTGTGAAAAATGTTGGCATTTTGATAGGGATTGCATTAACCCTGTATATTGCTTTTGGTAATATAAACATTATAAAAATAATTGTTTTTTCTAATACAGGAGCATGGAAAGTCCTCATTTCTTTGTGTCCTCTTCATTTTCTTTTATCAATCAATGTTTATAGTTTTCAGAGTATAGGTCTTTCATCCTTTTGTTTAGGTTTATTCCTACATATCTTATTATTTCTGGTGCAATTGCAAAGGGGACTGTTAATTTCTCTTTCTGATGCTTCATTATTGGTATGTAGAAATGCAACAGATTTTGGTACATTGATTTTGTATCGTGCAACTTTATTGAATTTATCACTTCTAGCAGTTTTTTTGGTAGAATCTTTGGGTTTTCTATATATAGTTTTGTGTGATCTGCAAATAGTGGAAGTTTTAATTGGAAGTCTTACTTCTTCCTCACTAGTTTCTATGTCTTTTTTTTTTCTTGTCTTACTAGACTAGGCTGTAGTACTATGTTGAAGAGAAATGGTGATAGTGGGCATCCTTGTCTTTTTCCTGACTATAGAGGAAAAGCACTCGGTTTTTCCCCATTTAGGATGATGTTGGCCATGGGTTTTCATTTATGGCCTTTATTATACTGAGGTATGTTCCCTCCAAATGTATTTTGTTGAGGGTCTTTATCATGAATGGGTATTGTACTTTGTCAAATGCTTTTTCTGAGTCTATTGAAATGGCCATATGGTTCTTATCCATTCTCTCATTGATGTGATGGATCATGTTGATTAATTTGCGAATACAGAACCATCCTTATAGCCTAGGGGTGAACCCCACTTGATCATGGCAATTTTTTTTTCTTTTTTAAATGTATTTTTGAATTTGGTTTGCTAGTATTTTGTTGAGGATTCTTGCCTCAGTGTTCATCAGGGATTATGGCCTGTAAGTCTCTATCATGGTAGTGTCTTTATTTGATTTTGGTATCAGGATAATGCTGGCCTCATAGAATGAATTTGGAAGTTTTCTCTCCTTTTCTAGGTTTTGGAATTGTTTGGGAAGAATAGGTATTAACTGTTCTTTAAATGGTTGGTAGAATACCCCCATGAATCCATCTGGTTCCAGACTTTTTGGGAGTTCTTTGATTACTGATTCCATTTCTTTGCTGCTTATCAGTCTATTCAAATTTTATTTTTCCTTCTGTTTCAGTTTCGGTAATTATATGTTTCTAGGAATATGGCCATTTCTTCTAAGTTGTCTTATTTGTGGGCAATTGTTTTTCATAATGTCCTCATAATTATTTGTATTTATGTGGTATTATTCCTCCTCTCTCATTTGTGATTTTATTTGGGGTCTTTCTCTTTTTTTTTCATGATAAACCTCTAGCCAGACTTATCAATTTTATTGATTTTTCTTCTTTTTTGGAGAACTAGCCCCTGGTTTCATTAATCAGTTCTAAGTTGTTTTTTTTTTTTTTCTTTTTTAAATAGATGGTTTTTTTTTCTTGTTTAATTTTTATTTCTTTAAATATTTTTTCAGCGTTCCAAGATTCATTGTTTGTGCCCTCAATAACCACCACCAGGCTTACCCACCCCCTCCCTGATTTACCCCACTTCCCATTTCCTTTCCTTCTACTGTCCTCCATATTACTCCTTATGTACCACAATTAAGTGAAACCATATGATAGTTGACTTTCTCTGCTTGGCCTATTTCACTCAGCATAATCTCCAATCCAGTCCCTGTCACTACAAAAATTGGGTATTCATCCTTTCTGATGGAGGCATAATATTCCATTGTATATATGGACCACATCTTCTTTATCCATTTGTCTGTTGATGGGCACCTTGGCTCTTTCCACAGTTTGGCGATTGTGGCCACGGCTGCTATGAATGTTGGGGTACATATGGCCCTTCTTTTCACTACATCTGTATCTTTGGGGTAAATACTCAGTAGTGCAATTGGAGGGTCATAGGGTAGCTCTATTTTTAATTTTTTAAGGAATCTCTACACTGTTTTTCCAAAGCGGCTGCACCAACTTGCATCCCCCCCACAGTGCAAGAGGGTTCCCCTTTCTCCGCAGCCTCTTCAATACTTGTTGGTTCCCGTCTTTTTAATCCTGACCATTCTGACTGGTATAAAGTGGTATCTCAATGTTTTGAATTTGAATTTCTCTTATAGCTAGTGATGATGAACATTTTTTTCATGTGTCTGTTAGCCATGTGTATGTCTTCTATGGAGAAGTGCCTCTTCATGTCTCCTGCCCATTTTTTGATATGGTGATCTTTACTTTGGTTGTTGAGTTTGAGGAGTTCTTTATAGATCTTTGATATCAGCCCTTTGTCTGTAGTGTCACTTGCAAATATCCTCTCCCATTCTGTGGGTTGTCTCTTTGTTTTGTCGACTATTTCCTTTCCTGTGCAGAAGCTTTTTATTTTGAAGAAGTCCCAAAAGTTCATTTTCACTTTTGTCTCCTTTGCCTTTGGAGACATGTCTTGAAAGAAATTGCTGTGGCCAATGTCGAAGAGGTTACTGCCTATGTTCTCCTGTAGGATTTTGATAGATTCCTGTCTCACATTGAGGTTTTTCATCCATTTCGAGTTTATCTTTGTGTGTGGCGTAAGAGAATGTATACCATTTTTTCCTGCTCTGATCTTGATTACTTCCTTCCTTTTGCTGGCTTTAGGGTTCATTTTTCTTTTTCTAGCTCCTTTAAGTTTAAGGTCAGTTTTTTGAGACTTTTGCTTCTTCATATAGCTATAAATTTCCCTTTTTGAACTTCTGCTGCTGCATCCCAAAGGTTTTGGACAATTTTTTTTTCATTTTTGGTTGTTTCCATGTACTTTATTTCTTCTTTTATGTTATGGTTGACTCACTCATGTTTAGTAGCATGCTTTTTAACCTCCATGTATTTGTGGTGTTTCCAGATTTTTTTCTTGTGGTTGAGTTCTGGTTGTATAATATTGTGTGCATAATGTAAAGATGCATGATAGGACTTACAACTTCTTGAATTTGTTGAGGGACTATTTTGTGGCCTAATATGTGATCTATTCTGGAGAACATTCCATGTGCACTTGAAAAGAATGTGTTTTCTGCTGTTTTAGGATGGAATGTTCTGAATATCTGTTAAATCCATCTGACCCATTGTTTCATTCAAAGTCCTTGTTTCCTTATAGATTTTCTGTTCAGATGATCTGTCCCTTGATGTGAGTAGGGCGTTAAATGCCCCCACTATTATTTTATTATTATTGATTTGTTCCTTTATGTTTGTTATTAACTGTTTTATGTGTTTGGGTGTTCTTATGTTTGGTGTGTAAATATTTAGCAATTGTTTTATCTTCTTGTTGGATAGTCCCCATTATTATTATCTAGTATCCTTTTCTCTTGGTACCGTCTAAGTCTAGTTTGTCCATAAGTGTTGCTACTCCAGCTTTCTTTTGACAGTGATTTGCATGATAGATACTTCTCTATCCCCTCATTTTAATCTTTAAGTATCTTTAACTCTAAGTATCTGAGGCTCTGATAGGCAGTACATAGAGGGGTCTTGTTTTTTTATGCATCGTGTTACTCTGTGTCTTTTGATTAGTCCATTTACATTCAAACTAATTCTTGATATGTATTTGTTGCTATTACTTGTTTCTGTTGTTTCTAAAGATTTTCCATTTTTTCTCTTTCATGTTTTAATGATTTTCATTAGTAATACATTTGGATTACTTTCTTTGCATATTTATTTTCAGTTCTGATATATGGTTACCATGAGGTTTATATATAACCTCTTCATATAGCAGCCTATATTAAGTTGATGGTCCTTTAAATTTGAACCTTTTTTTTTTTTAAAGATTTTATTTATTTATTTGACAGAGAGAGACACAGCCAGAGAGGGAACACAAGCAGGGGGAGTGAGAGAGGGAGAAGCAGGCTTCCTGCCAAGCAGGGAGCCCGGTGTGGGGCTCCATCCCAGGTCTCTGGGATCATGACCTGAGCCAAAGGCAGTCGCTTAACCAACTGAGCCACCCAGGCACCCCTGAACCCATTCTTTACTTGCCCCCATGTTTTAGGTATGGTATGATATCTTGTATCTTTTTGTGTGTGAGTTCTTTGATTTTTTTTATACAAGCATTCATTTTAACTGCTTTTGTATTTCCCTTGTGGTTTTTCCTCTCCACTCAAGAAGTCCCTTTAATACTTCTTGCAGGACTGGTTTTGTGACCACAAACTTTTTAGTTTTTATTTAGGAAAACTCTCTACCTTCCCTTCTATTCTGAGTGATAGCCTTCCTGGGTATTCTTGGCTGTATAGTTTTCTCATTTAGCACTTTGACTATATCCTGCCACTCCCTTCTGGCTTGTAGAGTTTTTGTTAAAAAAATCTCCGGCTAGCTTTATGGGTTTTCCCTTATAACTTTTGGTCTTTTGTCTGCTGCTTTGAAAACTTCTTTGTCTCTATATTTTCCTAATTTAATTGTAATGTCTTGGCGTGGGTCTGTTTTGTTCATTTGGATGGGAGTTCTCTATGCTATTGCATTAGGGACATTTTCAGCTATTGTCTTAAGTGAAATTTTCTGCCCCCTTTTCTCTTTCCTTCTTCTGGGACTCCCTATAAGTTCGAATGGAGTCACTGAGTTCCATAAATGTATGCTTGTGTTGCATAATTCCTTTTTCTCTCTTTTGTTCAGCTTATTTTCCATTACTCTGTCTTCTAGGTCACTAATTCATTCCATCAAGAGTGTTTCTCAATTCATTTATTGAGCCCTTTTTCTCTGCGTTAGGGTCTTACTCATGTCTTCGACTCTTAAGACCAATGAGTATCCTTAGGATCATTGTTTTAAATTCTCCGTCAGGTCGTTACTTGTATCTGTTTCACTTAGATCTTTGGCTGTGGCCTTGTCCTCTTCTTTCATTTGTGGTAAATTTTTCTGTCTCCTCATTTTGTCAGCCACTCTATGTCTCGTTCTCTCTGTTAAAGTCAACTATGTCTTCCACTCTCAAAGTAGTGACTTTATGAAAAAGAGGTCCTGGAGTGCCCTGAGGAGTAGAGTTCCCTCTTCACCAGACCCTGGTACTATAGGTGCATATTCCATGTGTGTTGCTCTTTCCCTGCTGTTGTGTCTGAGTCACTTTGTCTGTTCTGATTTGTGCTTGCTCTCTGTGGTGTTAATGGGACCCACGCAGGATAGACCTGAGGGGAAACTCAGACGGGGGGACCTAGGAGTGAGGTGGTAGGGAGTGTAAGCAAAATTTAGGCTGGGCCATTAGCCCTATGCCCGATTTCCCCAAGCACTCTGGTGGTGAAGCACTGCACACCAGGGTACCTGGGTGGGGTGGGGTGTTGTGTGGCATGTGGTGGCTGGGCACAAGGCTGTGGCTAGGTGCAGGGCATGGCAGCCGCTGGGGAGGGTGCTAACAGAATGTGCCTTGAGCCCAGGGCCAAACCTAGCAGGCTTGGAGTGGGCAACCCTGAAAAGACCTTGGGGGCATGATGCATTGCTAGGATGTTAGGTAACAAATGTTTCTGTAGTCCTGTCTCCCATTGGTGCCTGTGTGTTTATGCTGGGGGTATGCGGAGGACAATGACACCTTCTATCTTCCTTTTCTGGAGAAATCCCCCCAGTACAAATCAGTATGAACATTTCTGTCTCCCTATTGCCCCTAATGTTGTGTAAAGTGCCCTTTTTAGGTTGCCTCTCTATGGGGTGCTGTCTGTTTAAAGGGGTAGCAGCAATCTAGCTATTGCCCTCCTAGCTCACCCAGTGCTGAAGTCTTATTGGTTTTAAGAACTCACAAAATTTATCCTTTCTGGTTTTTTTTTTTTTTAAAGATTTTATTTATTTGACAGAGAGAAACACAGCCAGAGAGGGAACACAAGAAAGGGGAGTGAGAGAGGGAGAAGCAGGCCTCCCACCGAGCAGGGAGCCTGATGTGGGACTCGATCCTGGGTCTCCAGGATCATGACCTGAGCCGAAGATAGTCGCTTAACCAACTGAGCCACCCAGGCGCCCCTCTGTTGTTTTTTTTTTTTTAACCCAAGCATTATGGGGATTAATCCTTCCCATGTGAGGGCCTGTTTCTCTGCCCTCCCTATGTACAGCTCCATTCCTCTTGTGGGCAGCCTCCCTTTGCCTTTCTGATCTTCTCTTTAGATGCAGCTTTTCTATATTTAGTTGTGGAGTTTGTTCTGCCAATCTTCAGATCACTCTACTTTTCATTGGCTTGGCTGTAGAAAATATCTAGCTGTAAACATGGGACAGGGAAACCTCAGGGTCCTCCTACTCTGCCATTTTTCCATGCTCTTATTTTAAGTGAGGTTTTTTTTTTTTTTTTTTTGTAGGCAGTTATATAGATCTTCCTTTTTTTTGTTTTTTAAAATCCACTCAGTTGCTCTCTCTTTTGATTGGAGAAGGTATAGACTTACCAATGGTAAGTGGTTCCTTTTTCTTTCTTCCCTCGCTATGATCTCAGTGACCTGATGATTAATCTTTTTTGTATTTTTGTAGGTTTTGCCAGATGGTTACCATGAGGCTAGTATGTTAAGAAACAAAACTAGATCGGGATACCTGGGTAGTTCAATCAGTTAAACATCCAACTCTTGGTTTTGGCTCAAGTCATGAGATAGAGCCCCCTGTTGGCCTCAGTGCTCAGATAATGTCTGCTTGAGAAATTCTCTCTCTCTAAAGTAACAACTTATCAGTTTATTTTTTTTTTAAAGAGTTTAAGTTCAAATGCATTATCTCTATATTTTTATTCCCCACTCCATGTTTTGTTTTTGATGTACTATTTTTTATCTTGTGTATCCATTAACACATTATTTTTACTACTTTTGTCTTTAGCTTTCATAGATTTGACGTACCCCTATCCATTAGATTACCTGAATTTAAACCACACACAGTGTTACCAATGACATTTATACTTTAAGCTGAAAGAAAATGGCTGTCATTAGTAAAAGGGAAACATTAAAGAATTTTGTTTATTACTTATTGGAATTCCTATTTATTGGTGATGAACTCCTTCAGATTTTGCTTGTCTGAAAAATAATTTCCAGTTATTTTTGGTGGCAGTTCTTTTTTGTTGGTTTCAGCATTTTAAATATATTCTGCTACTCCCTTCTGAACTACAAAGTTTCTGCAAAAAATTTGGTACTTTTATAGGTTTTTTTCTTGTATGGAACAGGGTGCTTTCTTTTGTTGCTGTTAAGATTCTCAGCTTGGTTTTAACTTTTGAGAATTAAAATGTGGTTTAGAGTGCATTTCTTTGGATTCCTCTCTGGATCTTGGTAATTGTTTTCTTCAAATAAGCTTTCTGCCACTTTTCCCTCTCCTCTTTCTAGAACCCTTATAATGCAAATACTGGTCCTTTTTATGTTGTCTTTTCAGTTATCTTCACTCTTTTTAAAAATTTTATTTAGATTCCGAGGTAGAGTCAGAAGGGCTAAAATTAATAACTCAGGAAACAAAAAATGTCAAGTATGCAAAGAACAGGGAACCCTCTTACACTGCTGGTGGGAAGGCAAGCTGGTGCAGGCACTCTGGAGGTTCCTCAAAAAGTTGAAAATAGAGCTACTCTATGTCCCCGCAATTGTGCTATTAGCTATTTACCCAAAGGATGCTCTATCTTGAACCAGAGCTCAGTTCTTATTTTAAGCCCTGGGTCAGTATAATTTAGTCATCTGCCAAGAACTGGTCAGATAATTACCTTAAATTCCTTACCTGTATGTCTTCCAACCTGTATGGGGATCTATGTGATAAGGCATATCCTCAACATTTTATTTTCTCCTTGCATGTAATCTCAGGCTGAGACGTGAGAAAATTCTCCTTTACCATGAACCATCAAATCCTGAGGAATAAGCCCAAGCTTTTGTAAATTTTTACAATTAAAATCACAATCTTAGGCAGGTGTGATATTGCCTGCAGCTTATGTTGTTTTGGTAATGCTCCAGGACTAGGGATATTCCTCTGAGATGAAGTCTAACAGACAAAATACTGGTTGTGCTCTGGGGATGATGCACCTGAAGTAGCTTCAAAACAGATCATTGACTTTGAGGCTGTGGGTGGGGAATGAGAACAACCCCAAGTTAAAAATTTTCAAAGGCAAATTAAAAAAGAAACACCCACCATTTTACTGAGGTTCACAGTTTCCTCTGGGATATATGATTTTCAATTCAATCTCTTATTTTAGTTAATTACTTGAGTTCTGAGATGGCTGTTTTTAGGTCCTTTGCCAGTTATTTTCATGGTTTTTGTGGGGGAGTTCACCAAAGTTCTCTTTCTGCCATCCTGGAAATCAATCTTTACATAGCCCTTTGTGCTCTGTTCCAGCAAAGCTTATGGGGATAATGACTCACCAGTTTAGATCCCTGAGGCGACTGGATTGGGTGAACTGAAGAAAGGCCCATGTATAGAAGAAAGAACCAGTCCAGGTGCCCGAGACTTTATCCTTTCTTCCTCCAGAGCTGGAAAATCAGGTAAATCTCAAAATCTTGGACATAGAACTGATTGCCAATACTATTTTAGTTTGACTAGTAAGAGAGGGGCATCTCAATAGCTGATTCTGGGAATTATCCCCTTTTTCTATCAGTGATATCCATTGTAACTGTGGTTAACCATTCTCAGGTTTGACTATGGCTTTCTGACTCAAGTGACTATCCTATCTCTAAGCTTTTCTTTCCTTGGAGCTTTGGAATGTCACTCAACTCATATATAATAGCAGCCCAAATGAAAAGAGGGTGCTAAATCCACAAAGGATAACTTCTGTCTGTGAATAATAAGAGTCAATGCATAGATGCCCATCTCCTATTCTCCAAAGGGGTTATTTGTGAAGCTATTTTTGGAGGTGAAAGCTATAAAGAGCCTTCTCAGACAGTATGTGTAACGGAGGAGAAGTGGCCATGGACTCCTGAGTATTGCCCCACGTGTGGACAGTAGACCAGATAGCCAGTAGGAACAAGGGCTTATGGCTGGATAAGGAGGCAGATAGATAATAATTTAGGGATCAGGGGTAGGGCAGCAGCATTCTTGTGGTAGCCCATGCAGTACTTTACACAGTACTTCACTTTCTAAACTGTTCTACCTATTAATAAGTACACATTAATAAGTATACTTGGCAAAGACTATAGTAGACTTGGGGAAAGATTGTCAGAATTCACTGGTAGAATTATGTTAATTTTAGGGAGGTTCTTCAGATGCTTTTAGATTCAGAGTCATAGCTGCTTAAAGTCACCCCCCCACCCAAAGTCCAAGTTTTGCTCTGACAACCAATCACAACTGAAACTGCACCTTACTCATGTAAAGAGGTTACAGATCTGCCATTTTGCAAAATACTGCATCGTTTTGTGTGTAAAGATTAAGCCAATAATATTACAAAAGGAAGCTTGTTATTCCTGTATGCAAATGAACATTAAGGTAGCAGTTAGAAAATAGACACAGATAAGTAAATTCAGACCTACTCAATCTCAAAACAGGATGCATTTTGACTTAAAAGGCAATTACAGGAGGCACTTAGCAACATTTAACCACAGTGAATTTTATGCATAATAGGATACTCATTGGAATACTTGTTGATTGCAATAAGATTACCTGACACTAGTAGTCTTTTGTTCTTTGAAACTAAATTGGTCAGTGGTCCTACTGCTCCTAACACTGAAGCTTCCCAGGGAAGTAGAGCTCTGGTTGCCCACATAGACACCCTTTATGTCCTTTCATGCCTTCCACATACATGAGCTTCCAAATGTCTTTAGAAAAGAAAAACTTCTTTAAGTTCACTTTAAACATTTTTATCAAAAGGACCATACTGCCTTCAAAAATAACTTTTACAATTTGTATATACCAATAATGTGGCAGCAGAAAGGGAAATTAAGGAATCAATTCCATTTATAATTGCACCCAAAACTATAAGATACCTAGCATTAAACTTAACCAAAGATGTGAAGAATACCTGTACTCTGGAAACTACACAACACTAATGAAAGAAATTGAAGACAACATGAAGAAATGTAAAGACATCCCATGCTCATGGATTGGAAGAACAAATATTTTTTAAATGTCTATCCTACCCAAAACAATCTACATATTTAATGCAGTCCCTATCACATACTACCAACATTTTTCACAGAGCTAGGACAAACATTTCTAAACTTTGTATGGAACCACAAAAGACCCTCAACTAGCTAAAGCAACCTTGGAAAAGAAAAGCAAAGCTGGAGGCATCACAATTCCAGACTTCAAGTTATATTACAAAGCTTTAGTGATCAAAACAGTATGGTGCTGGTACACAGAATAGACCAATGGAACAGAATAGACAACCCAGACATGAACCCACAACTATATGGGCAGTTAATCTTTGAAAAATCAGGAAAGAATATCCAGTGGAAAAAAGACAGTCTCTTCAACAAATGGTGTTAGGAAACCTGGATAGCAACATGGAAAAGAATAAACCTGAACTACTTTCTTGCTGTTGCAACTTCTTACTAGATAGGGCTCTTAAGGCCAGGGAAACAAAAGCAAAAATAAAGTGTTGTAAGTTGATCAAAACAAAAAGCTTCTGCACAGCAAAGGCAAGACTTAACAAAACTAAAAGTCCAACCTACAGAGTGGCAGAATATGTTTGCAAATGACATAACTGATTAAAGAACTTATCAAACTCAACTCCCAAAAAAACCAAAAAATGGGCAGAAGATATGAACAAACATTTTTTTCAGAGCAGATAAAGATGGCCAACATCACTCGTTATCAGGAAATACAAATCAAAACCTGCAAGGAGATATCCCTTCACACCTCTTAGAATGGCTACTTTCAACAACAAAAACAACAGGTGTTGGTGAGGATGTGGGGCAGGGGAAACCCTCCTACACTGCTGGGGGGAATGCAAACTGGTGCAGCCACTCTACAAAATGGTATGGAGGTTCCTAAAAGAGTTAACAGTATAACTACGCTATGACCCAGCAATTGCACTAGTAGGTATTTACCCAAAAGATACAAACATACTGATTTGAAGGGATACATACACCCTGATGTTTATAGCAGCATTATCAATAATAGCCAAATTATGGAAAGAGTCCAAAGACTGATCAACTGATGAATAGATAAAGAAGATGTGGTATATATGTATATACACACAGTGAAAAATTAGCTATACAAAAGAATGAAATCTTGCTAGTTGCAGTGATGTGGATGGAGCTAAAGACAAATAGCATATGATTTCATTTACACATGCAATTTAAGAAACAAAACAGATGAACATGGGGGAACAAAAAAGAGGCAAACCAGGAAACACTCTTAACTACATCGAGCAACTGAGGGTTACTGGAGGAGAGTAGGGTGGGGGGAAAATAGGTGATGGGTATTAAGGAAGGCACTTGTGATGAGCAAAGCATTTCTAGGAGTTCATAACAATAAATGCCTATATCAAACATAAAAGACCTCAATCTAACTTTACACCTCAAGAAACTATAAAAGAAGAAACTAAGCTCAAAGTTAGTAAAAGGAAGGGAACTACAAAATTGGAGTGGAGATAAATGAAAGGGACTAAAAAGACAATTTAAAAACGCTGCTCTTGGTTTTTAAAAATATTTTTGAAAAAGATAAAATGTACAGAATTTCAATTACAGAGAGAAGACATAATATATAAGAGCACACAAAAACAAAGGATCGTGACAGAATACTATGAACACCCCAGAGAAATGTATGCATTCCTAGAAACACACAACCTACCAAGACTGAGTCATAAATAAACAACACATCTAAACAGACTACTGTTAAAGTGATTGAATCAGGAGTCAAAAATCTTCCAACGGATCCGAAGATGGCGGAAGGCCAGGTGACCGCATTTCAGGGAGCTCCCTGAAGAGAGCTGAATTCCAACAAAAAAACCACTACAAGACCACCGTGAACACCCATGAAACCAGCCTGAAATGTGATATTTCCCACTTCTGGACCGCCACGAGAGACAAAGAACATCGGCAAAAAGGTAGAAACAAATTGGAGGGTCTGGAGGCTTG
>PITA01032665.1:0-13654 GCA_004023965.1 Spilogale gracilis
GCAGTTCCCCTTCATCTCTGCCATTGGTGGTCCTGGACGCCAGAGGCAGAGGTTTTCCCAGGCACTTGGATATGTCCTTCTTACCTGAGTCAGAAAGGGCTGGCCCTTCTGTAGGGTCGATGGTAATTCTATGTGCTAGGGCTCAGCCTGAGAAAAGAATAAAAAAAAAATCTGAAAACATGGTGACTTCTCTCTGCATTTTCTGTCTTTGAAGGACCCAATTGTTTCATGGCGACTTGAGATTCTGAGATAACCACCTTTGTCTCTTACTCCCCCGCTGACTCTTGCCTCTGAGGGCTCTAAAGGTATTCATCACATGGAACCTTGGAATACCAGGGAAGGAGAGGGATATCTCATTCCTTAAAAGAGCTGAGGGTGAAAGTCACAGGGACTGGATTACTAGAGCGTCTCCTGCACAAATCCCATTAGATGAAATACATGTTTGATCGTCCCCTGACAATCTTTCTTGTGCTTATTCTGATGCCTTGGATCACTGACAGGTTCAATAAATACTGATGTGTGACATAGGAAATATTCCACTCTGCCCCAGGTCCTTAGTAAGGGGGGATATGGTACAGTCTTAATGCCAAAGTTCTTAGTCATGATCTAGCATTGTCCACACTGGATCTGTAAGGTATCCAGGACTTTGAGCATGGTGTGTATTTGTGATCATATGCATTTTTTTTTCAGAGAGAATCCAGCTCATTAACTTCTTAAAGGGAAGATAAGTTGCCCCACAGTAAGTTGGGAGCATTCTGCTAAAGTATTTTATGCTTCTTAATTATTTTTGATCAAATGAAAGAACAGACTTAGCTAAGACAAAGTCCTGTAGACATGTACATTGTGAGTACTTAGGTAGAAAGTGCTGTGTGTGTGTGTGTGTGTTATTATTTTATCTTGGTGTGAATTCAGCTATGTGCCTTGAATGTGATTACTTGTTGTGGGAATGACTTACTGTTTTTACTTAATTGACCAACTGTATCAGATAGAACTCAGACATGAGAAAGTCTCACTTGTCACTTCTAGGAGCAATGTGAATATCAAATATAGAGATATAGAGTTATTCTTAGCCAGACACATTACTTATGACAGTTGTCATCATTCTTTTTTTTTTTTTTTAACATCTCTCAAACTTTAAACACCCCATTTGTTTAGTTATTTATGCCCTCTGGTTTAAAAATAAAACCTTCTTTGACTGGTGGTTCATTTGAATTGAGCAAAGTAGTAACCATTTGACACACAACAACTGTAAAGCCAGAAGAATCCCAAAGGTGAGTCAGTTGGGACAGACTAAGTTAGACTATGGTAACAAAATTCACCAATACATATTGGCTCAGAACAACAGTTCTGTTTGTCTTCTTTTCATTGCTCATTTATAGGTCCATTCTGAGTCATCGGGGGTGCTCATATCCACTCATGGGTGCAGGCTGATGGGGGCTCCTGGATTCACCTGGAACACTGCTCATCACTGTGGTGGTATAAAGAGAGCCAGGAAAAGACACACTGGCTCTTCAAACTTTCTGCCTCCACATGGCATGTGTGCTCACATCCGATGGCATGAGTTAATGGCATGGCCATTGTCCAATTTCAAGAGAATGGGAAGTACAACCAACCTAACTAGGCATCCAGAGGGGGACAACTGGGATATTGCTGAGCTCAGGTTATGATTTCTTTAAACTCTAAAAAATTCAGTGTCTGGGGGAGGGAAGAAGTAACCTCCTTCAAGAAGTGTTTATCTTTAGAGAAACTCTTAACTTCTCCTAAAAAGGTGCTGGTGCTTGAATTAATGGCAGAGTTTTTATTCTGTTGGATATTTTATCATCAAGTTATTCAGTTGAAAGAGGTCTTTTATACTCCAAAGTCCAGGAAATAAAAAGTATCTCATCTGTCAATGAAACATATGAAATCGAGCATGAGGTTCAGTTAACATTTGCCACTTCAAAACGTTTCTGAAAAAAATAAATCAACAATTATATTTAAAGATGGGAAACAGCTTAACTTTAAGAAAAAAAAATATAAGCATCTGGCAGGAATTTGGATTCATCCTCTTGCTCTTGACCTATGTATATTCTAGCCCTGCCTCAAGGCCACCTTATGCCCTAGCCACAGCATTTGATTATTTACAAACTGTGGGGCATATTGCTTATACCATAAGGAAGTGGGAATTGAGATGAGATGTGGCTGGAGTAAGCTTATCCTATTTTCCAGGAGGAAAAATAACAGGAAGATAGAAGAATCTTAGCCACTGAGAATGTTAGGAACTGGACCTCACACACGGACCTGATTACTGAATCCGGAAAGTGAAATGAGGGTTTTAAGAGAGACTTTGTGTGTTCATGGGAACTAGAACACAAGTAAGGGAAGGTGGCATCTCTTCTGACCTGATTTCCCTCACTGGAGAGACCCCAAGTTTCCGCAACAGGATTTCCCAACATCCTTCAGTGAGAAATGGATGGTCTGAGGAACTAAGGGGCAGTGGTATATATATGTGTGTGTGTGTGTGTGGGGGGATGGAGTTATGGGGAGTTCACTTGAGGCTACCATCCCTGAGGGCTAGGGAGAAACTTGAAAGCAGAGGGCTCAGTCCGTCTTCGGTTTCGGACCCTGTGCCTATCAGAATAAAAGTGGACTTTAGGTAGTTGAGGTAGAGGGGGTGCTTCTGAGTTCAGCTCTGTCAGCTCTCGTGCAGGTGGCTTGTGTCCTTGTCATGCAGGCAGTCCTTGGGGAAATTGTGAAAAGTAGCCAATGACTGGACAGAGAGCTTGGGGCAGACATTGCTATGGTCTTGGTGGGCCAGCCAGGCCAGGATAGAATGAGATTCTTAGGTGTACTTGAGTCTCCCAAAAGTGCGTGAGAGCTCAGGAGGGTCTGGGTCAATGGGCCCCCCACCTAGTTTCGATCCAGCCCAGAAGGAGTGGATCATGAACCCATCCGCGTCAGGCATCCCTGGCATGGTTAGATGCAGAGAAGGACATTTACGGCAAGTCCTATGGTGGCCGCAGAACAGCGACCATTGTTGAGAGCAGTGGACAGATGGCACTTGCAAGAATTGACCTTCAGCCTGAAAGGGACCATTGTAGACTGAGAGAAGATACAGTGGGAAGCAGATAAGCTAGCATGAACTGGCAGATTTCCTTCTCTGCCCCTCAGCGGAGTAGAGGTGGCAGAAAGATGAGCTCAATTACAGAAAAATGCAAAGCCCTCACTTTCTTTGTGGATTTGGGAATGCTAAATACATTGGCATCATACTATGTGTGTACCCTTTTGAAACTAGGAAGTTAGGTGCAAGATTTGGTGTTAAACCATGAGAATAGGCACCTCAGTCCTGTAAGATCTCAGAGAATGATGAACCCATTTTGAAGACTGAATAAATGGATGAAAAAGCAATTGGAATTTGAAGGTTCATTTACTTTTCTAAGGTTTATGAAGAAATCATGGCTCAGTTATAAATTACCTGTGCTGAATGCATGGGGACTAACATTCATACTATATGGGGTTATATCTATGTTTGTATATCTATACATTAATAAGTGTGTTAAAAATATTAAAGGACTCAGAGGTAAAGCAGAATGAGGGAGTTTCTCAGCCAGCCTATAGCTTTTTCAGCCAGCCCTGTTCCCAAAAGTCTCACCTCAATCGGAGGTTACATCTCTCTGCTCTTTCTTCACCATGTTACATGCTGCATGTTTAATACATGAATGAATTCCGGTGAAGTTAATTGAGACCCTCCTGCTAAAAGAATCCTAATTCCTGAGACAAAAGAAACTTTATGGACTTACAATATCTTCCTAAAGCACTGCCAACACATTAGATAAGAAACAAATACATATCCAGAGCATGCGAGGAAGGAACTATGCGTCTGAGGGATTTTTGATTGATATCAGTAAATAACATCACCACCTTGGAGCAATAGTTATGATTTGCAGATGAAGCTAGGTGGACAGTAACTTAATGTAAGGCTAGCATTGTTAAGAAGGAATACAGCTTAAGACTGAATAATTCTGCTTCTGGCTTTTAAGCCAGTTCTTATGTTGGTGTGCCCTGAGTTAACACAGTTAGATGAAGTCATACTTTCATTGAATTAGGATTTCTGTTATAAGTAGTAAAATCCCTTCAAATGCCTTCATCAAAAGGCCACTTTCTTCATATGGAGGTGACCTTTATTTTCACTCTTCCTTCCAGAAGAAGGAGAAATGAAGAAATACAAGTTGGCTTATCCATCGTGCCCTGGCAAGATGGCTCCCCTTCTGTGGTGAGTTAGAATCCTGCCCTCCCTCCTGCACGCTAGTGTAGACATTCTATCACACAGAAGCCTGGCCAGGCAGGGTCAGTGTAAGTGAAAGTGGGGAGATTAGTGAGGGAGTTTTAAAAGCACCAGGGAGGTATTATTGATGCTTTGAAAGTGTGAGCCTTTCTGATATGGCAGCCAGACTCCTGGGGGAAGCCGCACAACATTCTGCACACTTGATAAGAGGAGTGTAAAGTAAAATGCAATGAACTTAATGACCCAGAAATTATTAGAGGAAATTAATACCACCTTCAGGAGATTTGTGTCACTTAATATAACATTTGAAAGAAGTAAAGATTTTTTATGTCAAGCTGCCTTTCATTTAAGTATAAACACATGCATCTGCATTCTGTCCCATGAAGATTAAAGATCTGCCTTAGAATGGGCAAAGGCTATTTAGTGGTGGAGCAGGAACCAGGTGGCAGTTGTGGGTGGATTTTGAAGAGATGTGTACATTCTTGAGCTCTTCCGTAGTTCTCTTCTCAACAATCATTTAATGTTGGGGGTATAATTTTGATCCTTTCCAAAGATCCTTCAGATGGGATGCTTGGCACAGGAAAAGTTCTCATTGCCGTGTTCTCTTCTGTGGTCCTACAGTGTGACACAACACAAGAGAGTGTGCAAAGAGCCCATCTGTCCTTTCTGCTCACTGTCTCCCTGTCTGTGAGCTGGGGCTGAGAAAGGAAGGAACACAGGAGCTAAGACATGATTTCTCTCAGCAAGGCTTCCCCTGGTGGCTCCCATTGTTTCCCGGGCTTTGGAAGAGGGGGTCACCTTCATGTCCATCAAGTGCTAAGACTTGAAGATTAACTGCATTTCACATTTGATGTGGGCTGGAGATGGAGGCTGATCCTGCTGGGATTTTCCTGAGAATACTTAGTAGCCAAGGCCCATAAGCCCCGTACAGCAAACAATCCCCCCTTATGCATAGAATCATGGAATTTTAGAACTAGAAGAAGCCATAATTATTGTGTTGAAATCTTCCATTGTATAAAGGAGACTCAACCAAGAGAGATCAAATAATTTCATGAATGCACACAGCTATTTAGTGAGAAACCAGATTTTTCTTACTATTACATTGAGGTTTTTTGCTTTGTTTTGTTCTGTTTTTGTTTTTGTTTGTTTTGTATTGGAATCCTATCTTGACTCAAGTTTTAATTAACTTTTCCAACAGAGTGATGGGAATTATTTTAAATTATATTTATATTATTTTAAAATTTACATTAGGTAACATTTTTCTTTCCTGGAAAGCAAGCTTACTTTCTTTTTTTTTTGGAAGACAAATGAAAGGTGGGGAAGAGGCACTCATGAGAAGCAGGGTGTGTTGCTTCATTGGGAGAGCCCTTCCAGGATCCCTGAAAGATCTGAGCCCTGGTGCTTTGGAATCTACCATGAAAACCTTTTCCTAGAGGCCTTGTTCTGAAGGGAACAGAACAAAACCTTCAATGCTTCTTCGTCCTCTTTTTATTCTGGACAGCTGAGACCCAAAAGTCCCTGAGAGGACATTAGGTCTATTATACAAATTAGTTGATTTCTTCTTCATGAAGTTTTGTAGATTCTAGGAGTGGACCCACATGGAATAGAACCAAGTTTCTTGCTAAAGTGTCTGAAGAGTGTCTTTGTCATAACAAAATTAAGCCAACATATAATTGTCATCTGCTTTATTCTTATGGAAATTGGACATTAGCATGTGTATAATTGATCTGAAGTCCAGACACATCAAAAGCCATGAATCTATGTATCTAGGTGCTTTTAATCTAATTATAAGGAACTACATATGTTCTTACTTAAACCTTGTGTTTGCTTTCTTTTTTTAATGAGAGGAAATGTCTTTATTCCATGGCCCTGACCCCGGCTTTTAAGAATCTCTTTCCTTTTCCCCTCAAATGACTGGAGCTCCAGTCATGAGCCTCTCTAGGGCTCTTGAACTGAACACTTATTCTTTTAAAAATCATCAACACAGAGTCTGCTGCCAAGTGCAGAAGCCAATTCTTCTCTCCACGCTCTTGGACATGTTTCTCTGTGGCTCTGCTGGCACAGGGGAGAGGCGCCGTCGAACTGGGCATTGAAACGGCATTAAGAGGACTGTTATTGGGTACAACTGATTTCAGAATTCAAGCGAATCCACACCCAGAATTTGGAGTCAGGATATTCAAATATAAACACATGAAAAATTATAAATGTGATCACATGAGTATCTCTTGCATGAGATCAATAGAAAATGAAGGATATTTGCTCTATTATCTCAAAGTATATGCAGATTTGTTCTTATGTCAATAATTTTACCAAAGTAGGGAAGTAAACTCAAAAGTCAACAGAAATTAATTGTAAATAATGTGTGAAAATGTGTTTCCATTAGACATAAATTCATAGTTAGATATTTGGTTTGTATTTCTAATGACGATTACAGAATAAATAAAAAATTCTTACATGAAGAAAGATGACCATAAAGGTAGATGTATAAAAAGAAGGGCTATAGAAATTTCAAATTCAACGTACAGTTTTTGGGATTCCTTCGTGTGTTTGATATGCGTATGTAGTTCTTTGTTTTAGGAATAATATAAAAAAAGGTATGTTTCTACAATTTCATATTAGTACGTGAAAAAAATTAATATGCTGTAAAATATGACAAAATGTTTCCTGCATGTGTAATTCTGTGAAGAGTGAACAGATACTGGTTTTCTTAATCTGCTTTTATTAGTTGTGGTTAAGGGTTTCTAAGAAGAATGAATTATTGTGTTTTCTTTCTATATTGATGCATTCCATTTGACAAGGGAAGCTTCGTGGAGTTAGGAAGCTTTACTGGAATGCAGAGCAAGTATTTCAGGGTATGTATACATGGATATCACAAAATGCTCATTGCTCTGACACCTGGTAGTTGTGCATGTGTGCACGCATACACACACATGAATGTGTGCGTGAAGAAATAAGATGTTTCATTCTTGGACCACATGCCAAAATAATTTTAGCAATAGCTTATATAAAAAATTTGCATTCTTTAGATTAATTAAGAAACTCTCTTCGATACCCAATTGGTTCACATTGTAAACGGATATTGAAAATTTTTTAGCAAAATATTTTTAGCAAACTATTTTTAAAATTTTAAACCAACTGCTAAAATCTAAAAGTCTATATATCCAACTGTCTCTTGACAGTTTTTGCATGACAAACTAAAAATGTCTAAAATAGAGGATTTGCTTTTCTGAACAAATCTGCCCCTCTCCTGATCTTCCTCCTCAGTAAATGACACCAAACTTCGCTGAGTTGTTCCTACACATTTTTAAAAAAATTTTTTATTTATTTATTTGAGAGAGTGAAAAACAGAGAGAGAGGAGGGAAGGAAGGGATAGGGACAAGCAGATCAGCACTGAGCTCAGAGCTTGATACAGGGCTCAATCCCAGGACCCTGAGATCAGAATCTGAGCCTAAGTTAGGAGTTGGATGCTTAATCAACTGAGTCATTCAGGTGTCCATGTTCCCACACACTTTTAAATTTAAATTTTTTGTGTGTAAAGGGGAGTAGTTTGAGGCATAGTTACTGGAAGTTTGCCATATGTGGTCCCAATATACACTATGAAGTTCCTGTTGAGGGGGAATCTATGTGAAGACAAAAGGACTTCAAGACACGTCTTCATCAACTGTGGTGCTAAATCCCAAATGCTTTGTATAAATATATATATGTTAGTATCTACCACATGCCTACGCAGTGCTAGCCACTCTTTCAATCATTGATGTGAATTGATGTACACTAGTTTGAAAACACAAAACCGAAAAGATGAATCATTCAATCTGATAATAGCTCCACTACTGTAGTTTCCTATTAAACACACACACACACAAAATTGCTAAATTTGTTTCTGTCATTGAGGATGTCTAATTTTGTGAGGAACCAATTAAAAAATTAAAAATAAGATAGGGAGAAGATAATCGAGACAATCTGTTAAGTGAATATGAGCTAGCATGGCTTATACAACATACTGTATGTACATACATGAGGAAGTCAGAGAATATAAAAGAATATGGCCAACTTAAAAAAAAACACATATGAAACTCATTGGGAGTTTGTGAGAATTAAACAAGATAACATGCATGGAAAATACTCAGTGGGGTGCTTGACAGACAGTAAGTGTTGGATCCCCATTGAATATCGGCATTATGAGTATTACTATTTGTATTATCCCTTGAGAACTTAGAATTATTAACAGTCAGTGTAAGCACAAGGGTAGTTCCATAATTACTCTTAAATCTCAAACCCACACTTCCTCTTTAAAACACCTCTTTTTCTGTTCCCCTCTTGATGTCTGCCACCTTGTTTGGCTTGAGTTTACCAGGTGTCTGTAAAGGTGCTGCTTTACTGAAGATGTGGTGACTTACAGGGGAGAGATTACGTTACAATCTGCACAGATCCTGACTTTAGCCCTTCTGCACTCATATCCTGCTCTTTCCAGAATCCACAGGCCAGCGTGTGCCTTCCCTACTTCATGCAGCCCCTGGTTAGCTAATTTATTCTGAGAGTTTTCATTTAATTAAAATCAGTTTTTAATTTAAAACAATCAAATTGGTTTTTAATGTAAACAGACAGATTTTATCTTGACTACACCCAACTGTCAGGACTTTCTATCTTGGTCTCCCTCGAATACTGGTGAATAAATGTTCTGTCTTGTTACTTTCAGGCCCATTATTGGATTACATTGGACTTTGAAGGACTACATTAAATTAATACCATAACACCTTCAGTATGCTCCTCTACTCTAAAGAAACTTCCTTTTTCCTGTTTTAGGAATTTGCTTTGTGCTCTGCTGTTACCAGGCCAGGCTGATTCTCGAGGATGTGAGTGTGCCTTCCCTAGCTGGGCGACACACCCTCTATCTCATAGGACACTTTCAATCTTCGGTACAGTGAAAGCCCAAAGACGCCATGATGCCCATAAGCCTACTTGACTGTGAAATTTCATTTCAGTTGCCTTTGCCAGACATCTGAATTTCCCAGTTTGAGCATTACTCCCTCTTTGTGAAAGTACACATACCTAACATACAACTATTATTCTGCTCAATTTACAGTCCATTCTTTCACTCATTCAAATATGTACTTGTTAAATAGGGGACTTCTTACTATTGCTTTGCAAGTACTAGCTCATTTAATTTTTGGAAGAAGCCCATGAAGTAAATGTTATTATTATAATCTTTTACAGTTGAGGAAACTGAGGTGTGGAGCTATTAATCAACTTGCCCATATTTACACACCTAATAAATACACAGAAGAGCAAAGATTTGAACTCAGACATAGGTACACTTTACAAAGTACCTGTTTTGAAACATGACTTTATGGGATATTCACTCACCGTATTTTTGGGTGGGTACTAAGATATACAAGGAAATGAGCAAGAAATAAGGGAAATTAGATCCAGTAACTAAAATCCATTAAGGTATAGGATATGAATGGGAATAAATATTTACATAAGTGACAGCAGGAATTGGGAGTCGACAGGGAGTATTTAAACGGGAGGATTAGGGAAAGATGTCGGTGGAGGAGGAACTCTTTCAGAATAAACTATAAAAGATGGATTGAGTTTTAACAAGGATTGGTAACTAGGGAGCAAGTGTTGGAGGGAAGAGCCTGCAGGCAAAGGAAATGAAATGAGCAAAGCTACAGATTTTGAAATTATAAACGAAGAGTGTATGGGGGACAGCAAGTATATGGTTCAGTTGAGATCATGAGACCCACAGTGGTAGCTATGCCCAAAAAGAAGGACTAAAGTTTTAGGGCTTGATTTGGAAACATATTTAATTACCTCTCCGATCCCTTTCTAGCTTCGTCCCCTATAGGGGAGAAAGAAGTAATGCCTGGGCTCCCAAAAGGAAGCTATTCTACATTTCCAGGGAGCCCTCACTCTGACCCTAGAAAATCTCAGTGAGCCTACAGACAACTCAGAAAGGCGTGATGATGTTTCTGGAAGCCAGCCCTGGTGTCTGTGAGGGGCAATTGTTGGCTCATGGGATTTAACATCTCATGCGAAGGTGATGATTTAAAGCTAAGAGACACTGTCAGGACACATAATGGGCGATCTTATTTCCTCTATTTTTTCATTAATAAAATAATTGCTTGCTTATAGGCTATCGGCCAACACATACAAGAACAGTTCCTAAACTAACAAACAGGAAATCTGTTCTTAGCTGATAATGAGCTCTTGCTACAGGTCTATCCAACCTGTGAGCCATCCCACCTGCATCTCGAGATCTGGTGTATCATGATAAAGGCCTTTAGCTCCAGATTTGAATCAGACTTACAATGGTTAAAAAAGTCCTTGTTTTCTGAGATATTAAAAAATTCAACTTCAGAACTACTAAATTGACAAAAATCTCTCTTTTGGTAAGAATCCTCCCTGGAAAAATATGTTTATATGTGTAAGTGGGTATGTATGTGCCTATAAATTTCAGGAATCTTCTCAAAATAGCCATTAGAAAAAAAATAACACAGCTTATTGTAGAAAACATCTCTGGCTAAAATAAAATATCATTTAGACCCCTAAGAGGTAATTTTAATTTTACCAGGGTTTTTTTTTTTTCTGCACAAAAGTAAAATCAAGTGATTAATTTTATATATCTTAATTTTGAAGTTATTCTAAGAAATGCTTAGAGATAAACATGTCAAACATGAAGTTTTGTGCATGATCCAGGAATTCAGAGAAGTCTGGGCTGGAGATAGGAGGTTAGTCTGCCTTTTAGTATATAAATGCTGATTTGAGCCAAGTGAATGGATTAGATCACTGCAAAAGAATGTTCTATATAATCAGGAGAAAACTCCATCCACAAGATGACTTAATAAGCTAGATTGAACAAATCTTTCAATATCAAGTGGGATTGGCTTATGTTACCACTAACTTGAAATTTTATAATATTTTTCATAGCCAAATAAGGATCCTTAAGAGCACATTGTATAGTTTGTTACATACTTACTTTCAGCAAGATCTGAAAGCAGCTAAAACTTACAGTGCTTCTTCAAATACTGTACTTGGTGCCCACAGTAACAGATGATCAAAAAGTCACTCATTGCCACTAAAAAAAAAACATATTGCCAATAGAAATAATATCTAATTGGTGTTTGAATTCTTAGTTCTATAACTGAATTATAATTTTCTAAATGTGTGTACATCTCATGAAACATTTGTGCCAATATCTATACATGTGGAGAAAATGAAGCTCAAAGAAGAGAAATAATTTACCTACAAATGGAGTGATATATATGAACATGTTTTGTAAATAACAAAATGCTATACAAAGATATCACTCTTATGATCACTTTGTCCATGGATTAGAGCATCTCCCTAAAACCACGTGTGAAGAGTCCTACTGATTATTCATATGAAAATGTCCTTTTGTGGTAGACAGCATGTCATCTGTGGAGTGTTCAATATAAACAGTGTTTGTTTGTATACAGTTCTTTGTAATACATGGAAAGAAAAGATCACAAGTTTAGAGAGCACTTGGACCCCGCTGAGCAGTAAATGAATGAGGTGGGACCTTGGTATTCTGAGAGCAGCATGTGGAAGAAAACACATGCATGAGTTTGAAGAGAAAAGCATGAAGACCTCGGAATAGGAGGCGTGGTTTTTCTCAGTGCTTTCCAGCTCCTTTGCTGCTTCCATCCTGTTCTGTGGACCATCTAGGGGAAGCATGGCTCATGGTATGAATGATGGCACTCAATGCTACCATGGTGCAGAGGGTGGGTGGTGGCCACTGATATTGGAAGACTACTTTGGTCCAGGGTCCAAAGAACCAGGTTCTTGCAGACGCTTGATGTGTGAATGAGAACCATTTTTCCTATTTTTCAGTCTCTGCTGTATCACTGGTTAAGGTATAAAAGACTTTAGTTTGGAATTTAAGTTAGCCACCTGGCCCAGAAGGTCGAAAGATATACCTGCATTCTTTCTGAACTTTGTGTAAGTACAGGTGGGGCTTAGAAGGGAGGTCAACTTACTCTGAGGATAGAAATAAAGTAAAAATAGAAATGGACATTTCTTGGGGCGCCTTAGTGGCTCAGTTGCTTGAGCGGCTGCCTTTGGCTCAGGCCATGATCCCAGGGTCCTGGTTCCCAGCTTAGCGGAGAGCCTGCCCCTCCGTTTCCCTCTCCCTCTGTCTGTTGATGTGCCTACTTGTACTCTCTATCTTTCTGTCAAATAAAAAAATAAAGTCTTTAAAAAAAAAAAAAGAAATAGACATTTCTCAAAGGACAAGGACAAAGGGAGGCTGGATCCTAACTACTGGGTCCATGTATCCAGAACTGAGGAAACTCTGAGAAAGATCTGCACTCTTAGACATCCTTAACAGACGGCTTACTTTATTTTTGCATTCAGATTGTGGCAAAGCCTAAGGACTAAGAACAGATTTCAGGGAGATTCAGGTATTACTTCTGTTGTTCCCAGGAAGTCTCCATAGGACACCCACCTGGTATGCCAGGAAGTGGAGAAAGCCTGAGATTTGGTCAAATCACTGAGAAATTCTCAGTCTATGCAGGGGTGCTGAAAATGGCACCGAAGGCCAACCCACTCCACCAGCTGGGTTGGTGCGGAGGCGGGGAGATCTCACAAAAAGCATGCCCGAGTGCCTACCACTGAATCCACCGCTAAGACAGAGAGAGACCTCGGTAAAGCTGTCCTCTATCACCCTTCGACATTCTAACCTAAAATGGGAATAATACCCATTCCTTCCTACCTGTGAACATGTTGTGTAGATTAACATGATGGAGTTTGAAAGGTGTTATTTAAATATAATATGTTATTAAAGTATTATCATTCTAGTTGCTGGTGATTATCTAGAAAGCCTTAAATCACTTGGTTATTTCCGGGATTCAGTTTTCTTTGTTGGTTGCCATTCCTCCTTTCAAAGCCATAACATTTCTTTGTCACATAGCACAGACTTTATGGTTTTGAGTTTTGGGTTGGGAACACAAGTCCGTGTTTCACTTGATGCATTCAGCATTATGGTAGCAGGGCTTTCAGACAGAGGTTGTCATCATTCGAAACGGAAAATGTCTGGTATCTTTAGAATTAAGTTTTCACTTTATCTGCAAATTTTTATTTTAGGGGGACAGAGTGAAAAACTTGGTCAGGGCAGATTAAAATATCACATCATCATTTAGCTACAGATACAATGAAATCTGAAAATAGACATTACTGGGCATAGCAACTTCGTATGCTTAACATATGTCTGCGTGGATTCTATCCTTAAGTCTCTTTATTTCCCAGCTTTTTAAACTGTGTGCTGTTCCCCAGAAGGCTGTCTTGTCATTGTTGTTTTCTTTGTGGATTTTTCTCATTCAGCAACTCTGACCCAGAATTTTTTTTCCCCTTCTGTCGTGAGGGTATCT
>PITA01032666.1:0-13684 GCA_004023965.1 Spilogale gracilis
CTTCTCATGACGGGCCCCAGAAAGACTGCGGTTTCCAGTGGCAGGGTTTGGGCTCTGCGGTGAGACCGCAGCCCCGCACACGCCCCCTAGGAGCCCAAGATGTGCCTGCAGCTCTGCAGCTGTGTGCCCTGCACTGCCCCCTGCCCACAAGGCCTGCCTCCCGCTGGCCCCGCTCGCACCTCCACGCCCCTGCGGCCGTCCCCAGCACAAACCGGCGCATGCCTTTCCCCGCACAGGTTACCTTTTCAGCCAAGGGCATCTGACTCGGGCCATCTGCTGCCGTGTGACGAGAGATGGGAGTGCCTTCGAGGATGGACTGCGGCCCCCCTTCATTGTCAACCACCCCAAGGTGCCGTAGCGCCCTGCACCTCCCCTTGACGTGCACTGTGGGCCCAGGGGAGCTGCCACGGCTGTCCCACGAGCTGCTCCTCCCGTCCTCTTGGACGCCAAGGGCTTTCTTCTTGGTTGGGGCCCCTTTTGAATTGAGCCGGGGTTAGTATGACCAGATTCTGTGCCAAACAGAACCCTAGCCCAGGGGGGTATCCCGAGTCCCCGCGGCAGAACCTTCCGGAAGGTCTCCCATCTTTCCCCTGGTGCTCCTGGGGCCCCTAGGTCGGCCGAGTCAGCGTCTATGACTCCAAAAGGCAGTCGGGGAAGACAAAGGAGACGAGCGTCAACTGGTGCCTGGCGGACGGCTATGACCTGGAGATCCTGGACGGGACCAGGGGCACCGTGGACGGGTGAGGCGTCGGCCCCTCCGTGGGGTGTGCCCCTCCCCGGGCTCCCTGCCTTCTCTGCTCCCTGGGGTGTAATGACCACTTCTGTTCCTGCAGGCCACGGAATGAATTGTCCCGCGTCTCCAAAAAGAACATTTTTCTCCTGTTTAAGAAGCTCTGCTCCTTCCGGTACCGCAGGGACCTGCTCCGACTGTCCTACGGTGAGGCCAAGAAGGCCGCCCGCGACTACGAGATCGCCAAGAACTACTTCAAGAAGAGCCTGAAGGACATGGGTTACGGGAACTGGATCAGCAAGCCTCAGGAGGAGAAGAACTTCTACCTCTGCCCCGTGTGAGGGGCCAGGGACCGGGGGCGCCGCCGGGCCGTAGCCGCCGCCTCACGTGGGTCTGGGGCGTTCCTTGCCTTTTCTTTTCTTCTTTTGGTGGAAGCACGTTGATGGCGCTGAGGACTGTGGTTCCCGCCAGGCCCGCCCGCCCGCCCGCCCCCTGCCGTCCCCGTCGGGAGGGGGCTTGTCCTTGCCCCCTGCCCACCTCGCCAGCCCCTCCCGCTCAGGCCCACTGTGGTTCCTCCTTCCTCCCCTAGTGTTTGCGCACCGACCTCTCGCCGTCGGGGTCGGGCCGGTCCGCGCCGCGTCCTGCAGGGCTGGAGGCTCGGTGGGGGGCTCCGCAGCCCCTCCGTCTCCCTCTGCCCTTTGTGACTCCCTCCTTATGGTCGTTCTGTTTCTCCTTTTCCTCCAAGGGGGTAAGAGATGAACTTCAAGAATTGGGTGGAACAGGTATGAGGACGGGACTTCACGAGCGTGGTCAGTTGTCACCAGGCCGGTGCCGTCAGGATCCGCAGGGGCGCTCGGTGACCTTCGGGTCTCGCACTTTAGCCAGCGTTGGGGGGCGGGGTGCTGGACAGCAGAGAGGGCTGGCCTCGGGCTCGCGTCCACAGGAGCCCCTCACGGTGGCACCGGCTGTCCTCCAGGAGCGTTCCTGGGGACATGTCCTGCCGGCGGGGCGTGGCGGGGCCACAGGTGCCAAGCCCCATGGGGAGAGGCCCTGCGCGGGGGTCTTCTCTGCTCCGATAATCAGGACCAGGAGGAAGGGCAGAACAGTCGCCTTGGGTCAGGCCCCAGCGCCGCCCCGGACCTCCTGTGGCGCCAGGGCGGGTGACTGGGTCGCGGGGGCGTTCCTTTCTGCAGGTGTGGGGAGGCGGGGTCCTCGCCACTGCACGGAGCCTCTGAGTACAGAGATTTTAAAATCAGACCTGACTTTCCCCTCATCCCCGAGCTCTCGTCTCCCGGAGAGTTCCAGAAGAGCAGGCCCTTGGCTGTCGGGTTCTTCGCAGGGTTGAGGCCCACCCCCAGCTGAGAGCACATGAGGCGGGAGCCCTGTGTGCACGCCCCCGGGGCTTGTCCCCCACCCCTGTAGAGGAGACACCCCGTGCGGACCCCTCTTCAGCAGTGGGCCCCCCACACTCACACTTTGGTTCCTGGGTTCACTCTTTCCTCTGTGCTTCTGACCAAAAATTGACCAAAATTAAAAAAAAACAA
The DNA here is from genome assembly GCA_004023965.1 of Spilogale gracilis. NCBI lineage: Eukaryota > Metazoa > Chordata > Mammalia > Carnivora > Mephitidae > Spilogale > Spilogale gracilis. Next base: position 2,275 of record PITA01032666.1, read on the forward strand.
AAACCAAGTTTTTAAAAAGTATCATAAGGAAGTCTGTGTGGAACAGCCAGGTGTCCAAGGAGCGGGTCGGGACCCGGTGCCTGTGTTCTGGGGTGCGGGCCGGCCCCGTGGTGCGCACCGGCCCGAGGCAGCTGGAGGTCTCCCCCGCCACCCCGCAGAACATCCAGACGGTCCGCTCCGTCGCGGGCGTGAGTGTCCCCGGCCGCACCCAGGATGGGGGGTCAGAGCTCCCCTCACCGCGCTCTACTTTCCTGTCCAGTCTTTGTTTTTAGTAACCAGGACGCCCTTCTTCCTTTTTTTAAATGATCTTTGTAGTTGGTTCGTCCAAACTGTGGCTATTGTGCATTTTCTGAATAATCACTCGTGAAAATTGTCGCTGCTCAAAGCTTCTTCCTTCACTCACGTGGAGCGACGGGGGGGGGTCCGGGTGCGAGTCCCGAGCAGATGGGAGGAGCCCAGGCACAGACTTGGCGCCACGGGTGGCTGCGACCCGCGTCTTCGATTCCGCTTTGCTGTGTCCCTTGATAACCGTGACTAACGATATACATTCCTCATAAATAAAGAGAATCTGAGTTGTTAGCAAGTCTCTGGCCTTGGCTTCTGGGGGGAGGGAGCAGAGGGGCCGTGGCTCCGGGGTTTCTGGGGACAGCCCCGAGCTCTGCTGCGGGGGTCAGTCTCCCCACCCTGCTCCCGGTCGCTGGGAGGTGCGCGTGCGACGGGCGCTCCCGGGGCCCGGGAACCAGCGAGGCTGTGGGGGGGGGTGGCAGGGACTGGGGGGCAGTCTGTGGTCTCGGGGAGCCACTGGAGCGTTTCTCTGCTACTTCCCACACTGCTGCCCTGCACACCCCGCGCTGCCTCGCACGGCTCAGCCTCATTTCCCCATTCCCCAAATGTGCAAACCTGGCCCCCAAACATAACACAGAGACAGGCGTGTTTGGAAACCACTTTCTTTACGAGGAGAATCTTGAGTTCCTAAGGAGTCAGGCCTGCGGTGCATTAGACCAGAGCGGATATTCCAGGAGCAAGGGGAGGCCAAGCCCAGGGTCGGGGGGACGGGGGCTCTGACCATGTGGCTGAGGCGTCCTACTGACGACTCCTGGACCTACAGTCGCTTAGGAGCCTTGTGACCCCCGCGGTGGGAACGGGCCGCTGATTCTCGCTCCGGCTGGGAGGGTGACCCCGTGGGCCCTGCTGGCCTGAGCCACCATGCGGCCAGTCCAGGCCCCTGAGTGGAGGCTACGAGGTGGAGCCGCGTGGGCTCTGGCCCACAACGGAGGGAGGTGCCCTGGCTCCCCGCCCCCCTCCGCAGAGTCTCCCATCGACAGGGGCCCCTTCCCTGCGGGCTGTGGTGCAGAACAAAGGCCCGGGGCTGGGCGGAGATAGGAGTCGGAAGATCCCGCTCCGAGCGCCCCTGCCTGTCGCCCTTGCCCACTCACAGCCTCCCTCTGCGGGGAAGGCCGGCTGGGACGCTGCCTTTGGTCTCCGAGAAGCTCGTGCGGCCGCTGGGCCGTGAGACGGCCGCCAGCCCCAAGCTGGTCTCCGCGGGAGCAGCGAGCAGCACAGGCCGTGCGCACAGGCCCGCGCGTCGGACAAGGGGGCTTCCCGGCAGAGACGATGGCCACCCCCTTCCCCAGCAGCCCCTCCCAAGCCCACCTTGCTCAGGGTCTGCTTCAGGGTCTGCACTGCCCTCTCCAGACCAGGGCACTGAACGGGGCACTCGAGGCTCTCCAGAGATGGCCCCCGGGACAGGGAGGCCCCGACGGCACCCAGGGGAGAGAAGGGACCATGCTTGTCCCAAGCCTCCCCATGCCCCGAGGGCTCCTGCTGTCCTCACGCAGCAACATCTTGTCCGGGCAGTGGGCCCGCCTTCCCCCACCTCTGCCCTCGCCTCCCCACTGCTGGCATGGCCCCCACAGAGGGGAAGGCCCCGTCCCGAAGGCCCTGCCCAGTTAACCCGTCCCCTGCAGCCTTCTGTCCCCTTGCTGTGGCCTCAGCCGGCTCCACCGCCCCCTCGTCACGGAAGGAGCGAGGTCAGCGAGGTGCTTTCCTGAGTCGGGCAGCAAGCTCCCGACCTCGGCTCCCTTACAGTCACAGGCTCACGGACAGTGGGGCAAGCTACCAGCCTGAAGGCCCTCTAGCATTTTCGGGGACTGACCTGGACACCCGCACCTGCAGGGAGGGGCAGCCACAGCCGTTCAGCCCAGGCCACCGCGAGGCCCCCAGCAGAGCCAGAAGCCAGGGCCTCAGGCTGGCACCCGGCCTCTAGAGGGACAGCTCCTCCCCGGCCACGCCTCGGCTCCCGGGTGCTCCCGCGGGGCTCTGACTCGGCAGCGGGTCCAGCCATGACGGCGGCGACTCAGCTTGCTGCTCTGGAAGACGGGGTCCCCGCAGGGCCGCGCATGAGGCACCCTGCAGCGGGCAGGCCGTCCACAGCCAGGGTGGGACGGGGCCCCGAGGCCCTGAGCCCACACGCACACACCGGCGTCGGGGGCAGCTCGGCCCACGAGCGAAATGACGCTTCGCTGAAGGCGCCCCGGAGAGCCACGGCCAGCAGGCCCACCAAGCGGCCCCGGGACAGTTCCTCTCGGCTGCCGTCCTCCGGCGCCGGGCTCCCCGGACCCGCATCCCGCTTCAGGGGCTGGGTCTGCTCAAGGAAGAGAGAGAGAGAGGGAGAGGAGGGGTGTGTGAGGGAGGCTGGCAGGACAGTCGGGTAAGCCCACCGCCCCCGGCTCTGCCCACCTCCAGACTGCACACCCGTCCAGTGTCCGCCAAGGAGACTGGGCCTCTTCCTCCTCGCTACTGTCCCCACTCGAGGGAGAAGGGCGCTGAGGGCCCCGAAAGGTAAGCAGGGGCGGCTGAGTGAGCAGGTGTGAGCCAGGACCGACGTCCAGACAGACCGTCTGGTCCCATGGCGCATGCGGTGTGCCCCCCGACCCATCAGCACTGACCCTCACCTCTGCCACGTCCGCGGGAGCAGGGGTCCAGCCGGGCTCCAGGGGACAGTGTAGGCTGTCGGCCGGCCCCCTGGCTGTGCTGGCAGACAGACCCCTCGGGGACCGGCCACCTGCTGGCCCCGAGAACAGCACAACCACACAGCAGGGCCAGTCACGTGGCCGGCGGGGGAGCAGGAGGTCCGTCAGAGATCTGGCTCCCGGGCTAAGAGGCAGGGTCCCCCAGCGGGTCCCCAGGAGCAGTGTCAGGACACGGCCTCCATGAGCCCACGGGACAGAAGCAAAGGCCGTGTTTCCGAGGAGCCAGGATGGCAGGGAGGTTTGGCCTCGGCCGCTCAGGTCTGGCGGGGGGGGGGGGGGGGGGGGGGGGGGGGGGGGGGGGGGGGGGGGGGGGGGGGGGGGGGGGGGGGGGGGGGGGGGGGGGGGGGGGCTGGCAGTGCTGACTCCCTCCCCCCGCCCCCTCTGCTGCAGGCAGAAAGCTTAGAGCCAACAGCTTCGCTTCCCTGACTCCAAGCACCCAGTCAGCCCTAGAGGGCGGAGACCGCGGGACCCCTTGCATTTGTGCTGGAGGACTAGGGCCTGGGGCTCCAAACAGGGCACAGAGGCCTCCAGACTCAGGGGTGCGATGCCCAGCCCGGCCGCCCCACCAGGCCCGGGCAAGAGAGAAAGTGGGGGGAAGTCCAGGGGTACGAGGCCTGGGGCTGGGCTCTGGAGCCCACAGAAGCAAGGGGCAGCAGGCTGGGCTGGAGGGCCGCAGGGGGTCTGACCACAGCGCCAGGTAAGCCGGGGCAGGCCCGCCGGCCCAGAGGCCTGTTCTTAAGGAGGGGCCGAGTCGGGTCCCTCGGAGCTCCTGTGTCAGACCGGCACGCTGTGTGTGGGGCGCCGGGACCCTTCCCCGCTCGCGTTGCAAGGCCCGGCGCCCGCACGCTCCTCCTCGCGGCCTTCCTGCCTGGCCAACACCGCTCCCGCCCGGCTGCGAGAACGCAGGACGGCCGCAGGGCCACCTCAGGGCTGTCTGCCTGCCGCCGGCAGGGTTCGGGGTTCGGGGTTCGGAGGGGAGAGGCCAGGTCTGCGCCAGCGCCCCGCTGCCGTCCACGTGTCCCTCCTGTGCCCAGAACGAGCGTGGACAGGACACAAGGGGTGGAGTGCGTGGGGCCTGGCGTCACTTGGAGCTGGGCGCCGAGCGGTCAGCCTGTGGGAAGGGAGCCGCGGGGAAGTTCTGGAACAGAGGCTGCAGGAACATGCCGACGGTGCCCAGAACACAGACGAGCACGAAGACCCAAAGGAAGAGGCGGTCGATCACCATGGCAACGTACTTCCAGTCCTCACTCACCTGGGGGGACACGAAGGAGGCGGGGCCGTCACTCACGTGGCCGACAGGCGCAGGATGGGGACAGGCAGGTCTCAGTACACACGCACACATGTGTGCGCACAGACCTCACTCCTCTCCCTCTGTGACCCCACAGCGACCTTTCCGAGCTTGCCTGCTTAGAAGCCTCAGGGGCCCCTCGGGTTGCAGGGCCCCTCCAGAGCACCCAGCTCGGATTCATGACCTGCCCGCGACATACATGCACCCACCCACGCACCGTCCTGTTCCACCCCTTGACCCAGACTTACCAAAGCCCCATGTGCTCTCCAGTCTCTACACCCTGGAGGTTCCTTTCTGTCTAGAATTCTGGTCCTATCCTTCTCTGCCTGGTGAACTCCTACACATCCTCTAAAGCCCAAATCAAACGTCACCTCTTCTCTGGAGTGATCTTTCCTGATGCTCTGGATCAGAATGAACCACTGTTCTCTCTGGACCCCTCAGCACTGGCCACACCTCCATGTCTGTGCTTTACTGCCCTGCATTGCCATTTCAATGTGCACGCCTGCCAGCTACAGGTTCCTAAGGCACAGGGGCCTCCTCCCATCCATTCTGCAATCCCAGCCTCTGCCATGGAGGCCAGTAAGTAGCTGTCCGATTATTGACCCAACGCCTGGCTCTGCAGCCTCCCTCTGCCCGTGAGCGCCTGGGCAGGGAACCGCACCCACTACTAACAGCGCCCGGGCCCAAGAGGGGGAGGCCGAGCTCCCAGATGGGATCAGTCTGTGGGAAAGATTATGCAGTGTGGGTGTGCCAGCTCTCATGGCGCCTGCCCCACTCGGGCCGGAGTCGGGATCTTTGCACATGTTCCTCTGGGGGCCCGGGAAGGAGGCCACTGGGTGCCTTCATGTGGTCGGCTGCCGAGGAAGGGCGTGCGCGCCCACCTGCACCTGCCGTGGGCCTGGCCCGGAGCTGTGACCGGTTTGCCGCTGGTGCACGATGACAGGAAACAAAGAACTGAGAGAGAGACCCGGAAGGGAAGACACACTTCAGGGACGCCCTGCAGGGTGTGCTCTGGGATGGCCTCCTTGAGGAGGGGCCACTGGAGGCACACCAGACCCTCAGAAGGAGCCGGCTGCGGCAGAAGCAAAGCCAAGACAAAACAACCCAACAAACCCAAATGGAGGCCCTGCGGCCAGCCTTCCCCTCCAAATGTTGATGACAAGAAAACAATAAAGAAACTGTTCCACATGGACGGGCGCCTGGGGGGCCCAGTCGTTAAGCGTCTGCCTTCGGCTCAGGTCATGGTCCCGGAGACCCGGGATCGAGCCCCACATCGGGCTCCCTGCTCGGCGGGAAGCCTGCTTCTCCCTCTCTCACCCCCCCTGCTCGTGTTCCCGCTCTAGCTGTGTCTCTATCAAATAAATAAATAAATCTTAAAAAAAAAAAGAAAAAAAGAAAAGATGGAAAAAGAAGGACGACTGGATGCAATCGGAGATCCTGGATCAGGGTGGGGAGTGCTGCAAAGGGCATTACCGAGAAAAATAGACAACTTTTTTTTTTTAAGATTTACTTATTGATCTGAGGGAGAGTAAGCTGCTGTGCATGGTGGCGCAGGGAGTGGGGGGGCAGAGGGAGAAAACCCCAAGCTGACCCCAAGCTGCCACAGAGCCAGGTGTGGGGCTCCATGTCATGGCCTCGAGACCATGACCTGAGCCAAACCAAGAGTTGAATTCTTAACCAACTGCACCATCCAGGTGCCTCAAAAGCTGGAAAAAAATTTTTAAGATCTTATTTATTTGAGAAAGAGAATGAGCAGGAAAGAGAGGCAGAGGGAGAAGCAGGCTCCTATTGAGAGACCAACACGGGGCTCAATCCCAGGACAAGGAGATCATGAAGCTGAAGGCAGACACCTAACCATCTGAGCCACCCAGGCGCCCCTGGAAAACTTCTAATATGTACTTTATGTCAGTTAAAGGCATTATATGGATGTCGAATGCCCTGAATGTGACCGATGACCCTGGCTGTGGGACACGACACCCCGTTCTCAGCACAGACACACTGAGGTGTTCAGGACAAAGGGTCTCAGCGGCTGCCACTACGCTCAAACAGGAGAGCAAACATTAACAGTAGTAATAATACTTTAAACATGTTTTTATTCGAGGGGCACCTGGGTGGCTGAGTCATTAAGCGTCTGCCTTCGGCTCAGGTCATGGTCCCGGGGTCCCGGGATCGAGCCCCGCATCGGGCTCCCTGCTCGGCGGGAAGCCTGCTTCTCTCTCTCTCACTCCCCCTGCTTGTGTTCCCTCTCTGGCTGTGTTTCTCTCTGTCAAATAAATAAATAAAATATTTTAAAAATTATTTATTCGAGGGTGGAGGGGGAAGGAAAGAACCTCAAGCGGACTCCCCGCTGAACAGAGGCCAGTGTGGGGCTCAGTCCCACAACCCTGAGACCACATCCCTAGCTGAAATCAAGTCAGATGCCTCACTGACTGAGCCCCCCATGCACCCCAGTAATAAGTTTTTTTTTGTTTTTTTGTTTTTTTTTTAAAGATTTTATTTATTTGACAGGGAGAAACACAGCTAGAGAGAGAACACAAGCAGGGGGAGTGAGAGAGGGAGAAGCAGGCTTCCCGCCGAGCAGGAAGCCCGATGTGGGGCTCGATCCTGGGTCTCCGGGATCATGACCTGAGCCGAAGGCAGTGGCTTAACCAACTGAGCCACCCAGGCGCCGCCCCAGTAATAAGTTTTTAAAGGGGAAAAAAGAAGGGCCTTCCAGGTGGAGAGGAACGTGTGCAAACATCCTGAGGTAGCACACAGCTTTGCTTGCCCAGTGACCCAAGCCAGGGGGAAGGCCGGGGGTGAGGAAGACACACAGTGGGTTTGGATGGAGGACACAGCTGACTCAGGGAGGCTACCAGGAGACTCTGCCGGGCTCCAGAGAGAGCTGGGGGGCGGGAGGTCGCAAGCCGGGTGAGTAGCCTGGAGAAGTGAGGAGGGAGACGGGTGAGAATACCTTGGAGGGCAGGACTTGGATGGCAGGGGAGGTGAGAGGGAGAAGAGTGAAGAATCAGGACAGTTTTTTGGCCTGAACCCCTGGGTAGGTGGTGATGCCATTTCGGTTAAGAGGATAAGAGGGGGAGACTGCAGGGGAAGCCGGCCAGGGAAGGAGCACTGCCGCTTGGACCGGTGAAGTCTGAGATGCCAGTGTGGAGTCCAAGCAGGCCACTGCCCTGAGCACCGAGCACCCAGGGGCCTGCGGCAGGGGGCGGCGGGGGGCGGCAGGGGCGGGATGCAGGGCTGAGCCCCAGCGCTCCCCCGCCGCATCCCCGCGGGCCTGGTCCCGCCCTCCGTGCACGTACACGTACCCTGCTCCCCGGCCAAGCCGCAGCTCCAGCCTGCCGTCCTGCCGTCCTGCCCTCCAGGGAATGGGGACCCACACGCCAGGCTCTGGCCCCGAGCGGTTGTACTGGAGCTGCCCTTCCTCACCCCCGCACGGGAAAGGCTACATCCCAGCCGAAACTGGTCGGTCACCATGGCAACCACGGCCTCGGTACCGGAAGGCTGATCACTGGCCGCGGGCCTGGAGCACTGCACTCCGCCCTCGCGGGCTCCGGGCTCCCGGGGTCTTCCCGCAAGGCATCCCAGCATCCCAGCCGCACCCCCGCCCCGCCTCCACCTGCCCCTCCTCCAAAACGATTTCACCAGGCCGTCCCAAAGGCGCAGAAAGGGGATGTGGACGTGGGGCTCTGCCCCCACCCACCCTGGACCCTCGTGGGGCGCACGCGCACGAGGGACCCAGAAGCCCTTTGTGCCGAGAGTGGCAATCACCAGCCATCAGCTCGGACTACTGGGGGGTGGGGGGAGCAGCAAGCCCCTCCCGCAAAACCAGAACCTCCGCGGCGCCGCCTCCCGGAAGCCCACGGAGGACAGCTCGCGGAGGCCACAGCGGCCGCGCCCCGCACTCGCGTTAGCCTCTCGCGGCCGCGCCACTCACGCTCTGGTCGTCGTCCTCGCTGCGCACGTGGTCCGCGATGAAGCGCACGCCATCCACCGCCGCGCGGAGGCCGCAGCCGCCCGCCCCCGCCCCGCCGCGCGCACACCCGGAATACGACTCCCCGGGGGCTTCCCGGAAGAGGAGGGCGCCGGCCTCGCGCTCACGCTGGCGCCGCCGCAGACGCAGGCGCTGGCGGGCGCAGCGGTGGCGCGGCTGCTGCATGAAGAGCAGCGTGGGCAGCTTCTCCAGGAAGACGACCTTCACCCAGGGCGCCATGGTGTGCGTGCTGGGCGAGCGGTGGTGCACGTTGAGCACGCACACGCTGGTGACGATGGAGAAGGTGACCAGCACCATGGTGAACATGAGGTACTTGCCCACGAGCGGCACGTCCAGGGAGGTGGGCGGCACGATCTTGGAGATGAGCAGCAGGAAGACCGTGAGCGCCAGCAGCACGGAGATGCAGAGCGTCATCTTCTCGCCGCAGTCGGACGGCAGGTAGAAGACGAGGATGGCCAGCGAGGTGATGAGCACGCAGGGGACGATGAGGTTGATGGTGTAGAAGAGCGGCTTGCGGCGGATGATGAAGTCGTACGTGATGTCCACGTACGTGGAGTCATCCGGGTTCTCGTTGCGCCGGCCGGGCAGCGCCACGATGTCCCACTCGCCGCTGGGGGTGAAGTCGTCCAGGCTGGCCACATCACTCTTGAGCACCAGGTCGATCTCCGTGCGGTCGTAGGTCCACGAGCGGAACTTCATGGTGCAGTTCTGCTGGTCGAAAGGGAAGTGCTTCACCTCGATCTTGCAGGCGCTCTTGTAGATGGCGGGCGGCAGCCAGAAGATGCTGCCGTCGTAGGAGACCACGGCATTGGAATAGAAGGACACCTCGTACATGCCGTCAGCACTGCCGGGGAAGGAGCACGGTCAGCCAGCCCTGAGCAGGAGGAGGGGACAGCTACCATCCAGGAGCATACAGAGGTGGGGCAGGAACTGAGCATGAAGGGGTTCTGGGTGAGCTGCTAGTCAGGAGGCCTGTGAGGCCTTTTGGAGGCAGAGGAGGGTGGATGACATGTGCCACTTGCCATGCACTGGGCAGGCTGTTTGCTCCCCGTGCTGGGGGAGAAGCAGGGAGAGCCAGGGAGGCCGGAGTGAAGAGCCCCAGCAGCGAGGGCCACAGGGGCAGGAGACGCACCCAGGGGGACACTGGGGCCTCCAGGTTCTTTGATCCTGAACAATCCTCCTGGAAAGTCTGCTCTCGAATCAGTCTAGTCCCTACGGCCGCCAACCCTTGTCTGTACCCCACTGCAGCTCTCAACTATGGGAGCTCAGATTGGACGGGGGAGCCTGGCCATGGCCAGATCACCTTGGAGTTGTCCGACTTCTCATTACGCCTTGCTAGTCTGGGTCTGTCTCCTGCATGGTGATGTGTCTTTGCCAGCGAGAAGGCCCCTCTGTCCCACTGCATGCGCTACGACCCCGTCCCTCCCGAGCACTTCTGTCCTCCGACCATCCCATTGCCTCAAGGCCACCTACTTATTGTACAGAACCACATCTGGCAGCCAGATGTGTTTGGAAGGAAGCCGAACTTTCTTCATGTTGTCGAACTCCTCAGGCTTCCAGGTGAGCCGATAGTCCTCCCATTCCTGGGAGAGGGAGAGAGAGAAGCTTAGCCGCTGAGGCTCAAGGTGAAGGAGGGGTTGGGGTGGAACTGGCTTGAGGAAGCTTTGAAAAGCCATCCCCTCCCCACAGTGACTTCTCTGCCCAGTAGAGGTGGCTCATAAGATACTTTCTCATTTCATTTGCACATCTAAACCAGGATATTAGAATCTACATCTTACAAATAAGAAAATGAATCCTGTAGAGTTTAACATGTTCAAAGTCACACGGCTGGTGAGTGGGAGGACCAAGCTTCGGATCCAGTTATCTAGCCCTCCAAAGTCTACACCTTTCTGTGTTTCTTGAGGAGATTAAAAGAGGGGGAGAGCACATGCAAAAAAAAAAAAAAAAAAAAAGGCAAAGGAAAAAAACCCAAGGAGGCCGAGCACTAGCCTGGGTCAGCCAGACGTTGGTGGTCATGACCTGCTCCCGCTCGTGCTGCAGGGAGAAGAGAAGCTGCTGAGAAGCCCTGACCCCCAGCCTGCCGGCTGGCCACAACCTCCCCATCCTCCCCATCCTCCCCATACCTCCTCGAGCCTGGGCAACTCCAGAGCAGTCATTCTGCTGCTCTGACTTCAGCAGCTGGGCAGTTTGGGACCTGCACTTACCACACTAATGAGCTGGGCCAGGGACACCATGAGCTGTACGGTCACTAGCTCAGAGCCATTGGTGGCTGGGCGAATGAGTTTGTTGTACCGGGAGGGATCCAAGAGGTGTTCCACAAGCCGTTCCTCCGTGTCAGTACCCCAGACTCCTGGGCAGGGGGCAGGGCGCAGGAAGGAAGGAAGTAGGCAAAGAGGGCACACCTAGCATCCCACTCCCCCTAGGCAAATAGGGCAACCAGGCCATGATAGGAGCTTCCCACGGCTCCATCCCTAAGGATACAGCAGAATGCTTAGGTTATCCCATGAGGGCCCCACATAGAGAAACCCTTCTCTGAGATCCCCGACCAGGGAGACCAGACAGCCTCACACAGGTGTCTCCACACTGAAAGCCCACTGTGCAAGGGTCAGCGGAGACCCGTTCTTCCTGCAGGTCACAGGCTGTGGTTTCAAGACTTGAGATTTATTTATTTTTTTTTATTTTTGTTTTTTTTTTTTTTAAGATTTTATGTATTTATTTCACAGAGAGAGACACAGCGAGAAAGGGAGTACAAGCAGGGGGGAGTAGGAGAGGGAGAAGCAGATTCCCCGCCAAGCAGGGAGTCCGATTCACTCCCTGCACCCCGGGATCATGACCCAAGCCGAAGGCAGACACTTAACGACTGAGCCACCCAGGCACCCCTAGACTTGAGATTTCTTGTTTTCACGGCTTCTAAACGGTCCCTGCAGTTCAAGGGGGGGTTTGGATGGTGGTGAAAGGAGTCCCACCTCAGTAGGGCCCATCTATGCACAAGTAACATTATACACCTCCACATGTGACTTGTGCTGTGACCCCCCCTACCCCCCCCCCACACCTTCAGAGGCACTGGATCGGAGTGGATGGCTGGGCTCTCCGTGCTGT
>PITA01032667.1:0-13683 GCA_004023965.1 Spilogale gracilis
GATACTTAGGAATACACCTAACCAAAGAAGTCAAGGATCTATACTCGAAGAACTACAGAACACTCATGAAAGAAATTGAAGAAGACACAAAAAGATGGAAGAGCATTCCATGCTCATGGATCGGAAGAATAAACATTGTCAAAATGTCTATACTGCCCAGAGCAATCTACACTTTCAATGCCATTCCGATCAAAATTCCTTCATCATTTTTATAAAATATCTTGGTTTTGGGACCAAGGTTATAAACCAATAATACTTAGATATATTTTGTTCGGAATGCACAAGATTTTGTTTGTTTGAGTTTGAATTAGAATTAGTTGACTTTTAAAAATTAAGAAACTTCTCATAAAAACTGGCATCTCCACTCTTGAAAAATCACTGGAATATCTGGTAACTCTTATCTCAAACACTTATAGGACAATAATTAGATAAAACTCAGCTGCCTTCGCACAAGGCATATCCATGCTTCAGGTCTTGTCTCCCTAATGTCAACTCATTCTTTTATTTGACCTGCCCAGGCAGTAATAAGAGTTTGGGTCCCTTCATCCTGATTTCTGTTATACAGACTGGAGATTGTGTTCTAGAAAGTGAGAAAAAGGAAAATCACTTAAGACTGTTGAGCAAAAGAATTACATAATCAGATTTAACTGAAAAATAAAAATCTGGCAATATAGAAAATAAGATAGGGCTTTGCACATGCAAGTGTTCGGGGTGGGGGAGTGGGCAGCACATTATTTGCTGGCCAGGCAGGTAACCTGACTGACATGAACTAAATGAGCTCTCTGGCTAAATGCAAAAAATATACCTCCTCCCTTTAGAAAACTGTTAACTTAGTTTCAATTGCTGTCATCAACTCAATTTCTGTTTCAATTTCTGTAATCAGTTTCAGCCTGGGTTTACCAGACCTGAAAGTTTTAAAAGAGAAGATAGAAATCCACATTTTTTTATTGGCAATGTCCTGATTTCTAAATATCTTAAGTTAGTTATTTTTTAAAAACCAAAAAAGAAACCCAAAACAAAACAAAACCAATCAATTGGTTGTTATCTGCGTATTAGAGGTCAGCAGAATTAAGAGTCAAGAGACTGAAAAAGAAGCAAGGAGAATTTGAAAAACTTTTTTCAATGGATTTCAAGCCCTGGTAGATTGACAAATATAGATTCCATTAAGAACCACAAGATGAAAAGCAATTTTAGGTGATAAAATTATGAATTTAGTTTCTAGAAGTTTAAGAAATTCATATATGAAAAGATATAGCTCATCATTAATTTGTCATCTATTCAAAAGGTATTACGATTACTACCTACTTCCTACACGTGGTACTGGGGCTAGAATTCCTTGTCACAAATCTCTGCCTATAGCGATCTTCGATTCCAACAGATGGAACACTGAGTTACAAAGCACTACACTCAAGTTATGCCAAATGTAGTAATGGATGATTTGTTCCACAGAGGTGTGTGTGTGTGTGTGTGTGTGTGTGTGTGTGTGTGCGCGCGCACACACGAGGGTGACCATCTTATAAGGTATCCAGAAAGTAGGGACACCTAAGCTAGAACATGAAGAAAGGATAATACATGTCCTCAATAGAAGCAAAAGCCTGTGTAAAGACCAGAGAAAGCCAAATGCATTATAAAAATAAAAACTGAAACAACAAGAGTTGATCTAAACCACCTGGTGGAAAAGGCAGTGATTAGTAGTGAGAAATGAGTAGGGAAAAGGAAGCAGAGGCCAGAGTCTGGACAGACTACCTTCAGTGCTCTTGGCTTTCTCCTGAAAGCCGTGGATGGTCATAGAAGAGAGTACATCTGGACAGTGACAAGCAAATCCACGTCAGAACCAGAGATAATCTACATATGGGTCAATATTCGAGGATGTGAAATTGAATGAGATTGCTCTGAGAAAATTAAGGTGATAAGTGGTTAAGTGTTGAAAGTATAGAACCTGGGGGAGCACATTTGAGAAAAGAGAAGATAAAGAAAAACCAAAGAATAAGATAGAGCATAGAGCAATGTTTTAGAACATAAACTCTTTTATTGGACAATATAATTTTGTGCATTTATCACTACCTCACGGTACAATCACTTTCTCATCAAACCTCACTCAGCTTCCAGAGAAGCTCTTAATTGAAATTTTCATGCAATGGAACTATCTAGTTTTTTACGAACTCCTAACTGCTGGCGGTTGGAAGACCAAACAGACTTTGTCCATTCTCTGGCAGGCCAGACTTTAGAGGACTAGCCGCCTTATTCTCTTGCTTGCATTCAGGCCCACACTCTATTTCTCTACAATGAAGAAAAAATTGGTTTTAGGTTTCTGTTCCAAGAACCTTATTTTCTACTCTATTTGCCTTGAAACAAGCCACAAAAGATGAGAGAAATTTTAGATGGAAGGGACATCACAGGTCTTAACTGCAGTCTCCTCCTCTCCGTGTTTTACAAACTGAGGCACTCAGATGTTAACTAGCTTGCTCAAGGTCATAGGGCTTTTATAAAAACAAAGGGGTTTTTCATATATAAAAAGTGGTTTTCATGCTTTTATACACTGCTTTGTCATCACAGGCTCTCCTGATCATAGCAAAAGCCTTTTCCCTCTTAGTTTCTTTTAAAATTAAAATAGAATCAGTTATTTAAGAATTTAGGATCCTCCAGGTTTATAATCTGGTTTTTGGCAGGCATTCAAATACAAACTACATATAATATGTTTTAAAGGAAATCACATTTTTTAATCTGTCCAAAAAGAAAATTTGAAACATCTTAAATAGAAAGTACAACGAGAAGAGAACTCTATTATTTTTCTACCCTGGAGATTACACACATGGCAAAATTTTATTTACCACAATACTATATTCAAAGATTAAATTTGTTTTTTATAAACAATTATTTATGCTACCTTAGTTTACAACCTTCCTATCAATATTATTTTTGCCACAACTAGTAAGAGCTCTAATATCCAAAACATTTTAATCAAGCAGAGTTCAAATACCACCACATAGCACTGTCAGAGATTAGTGTTTTCAATTCTACAGAGATATGTTCTTATTTAAAAGAATATAGTAGAATTATAGTGTCCTGATAACTAAAGAAATTATACTTAATATTACACAGCATATTCACAGGAATTAATGGTTAAACTAATATTGACTAGGAATGTTGTAAAAGCATATCATAAAGAATAAATTTGTGTATGATTATGCTCTGATCAAAATAAGGTTCATTAACACAAACTTTAGAAACAGATTATGGGACCACCTGAGTGGATCAGTTGTTAAGCATCTGCCTTCAGCTCAGGTCATGATCCCAGAGTCCCGGGATCAAGCCCCGAGTTGTGCTCCCTGCTTAGTAGGAAGCCTGCTTCTCCCTCACCCACTCCCCCCTGCTTGTGTTCCCTCTCTAGCTGTCTCTCTCTGTGTGTCAAATAGATAAATAAAATCTTTAAAAAAAAAAAGCAGAAATTATGAATTCCTAATTGTCAGAGTAAACCATGACCAATAGTAGCAGGAGTAATAATAATAATAATAGTAATAATAATAATAATAACAACAACAACAACAACAACAACAACAACACCAGCAGCAGCATTTAGTGAGCAAAGAACCTCTCCATTGCATTATATTCTTTATGGAGGTCTCTGAAGCTTGTATAACATGGTAGCCTTGTCTAAGTACCTCCTGGCTACTCAGAGTGTAGCCCAAGGACTAGCAACTATGGAATCACCTGGGGGCTTGTTACAAAAGCAGCATCTTGAGCTCCAGAGTCATAGACAGCATCAAATCTGTATTTTGACAATTACTATCCCGGTTATTCATATGCAAATTAAAGTTTTAAGTACTTCAGATAAATCAACTAACCCTCTGAACTAATATTTTCCATTTTACAGAGCAGGTAATAGAGGCCCAAATAGATTAAGTATTTTTTTTCTATTAGCATCAGTAGATGTGACAGGCATTGCTAGAAGCCTACTGAATATCAAACGCATCTTCCTTCTTCCTAATCGAGCTCCAATTTTCCCAGATGCTATCCTAGTTTGAAACAGCTATGAGATAAACGTGGAAATCAGCTGCAAGAGCTGGGAAGGTTTATTTTTCTAATGAAAGAAACTAACAGAGCTAGTGCCATCCCTTCTTTTTATTCCAGCTTTTACCGTGGACATGATAGCTGGAGCTGCAGCAGCCATCTCAGGATCATGAAGTGACAGCTTAAGGACAGAAGCCAATGCTAAGGAAGAGGAAGTGGAAAATAAAAACAGTCTGGGTTCCTGAAGTTTTTGATGCCATCATTTAAAAGCTCAGTCTTAACTTGAAGCCACCTACCTACAGACTTTTTGCAAGAAAAACTGAGCCCCACTGAAGTCACTGTTGATAGGTTTTTCTGTTAGTTTCTGACAGACACATCATTAATGGATATAGGCTATGATAATATTCTTTCACCTATATTTAATTGTTTTATTCCAGTGTTTGCTTCCTCCTATATTTCCAACTGACATCAAATGTGCACTATAAAAAGCCACTTGGCATTACTATATCCTCTTCTAAAGTCTTCAAACAGAAGCAGGTGAAGTGTTAGATCACTCGTTCTGACCAAGTAGGTAAAATTATAGAAATGATGGATGACAATACAGTTCCCTAAAAGGAAAGGATCTGAAGAGACATATGCTTTCCACCCCACTAACTTTCATATCCACTCACTTAAACATGCACCTGCCCACTTTCCTTATCTGCGGATAGGTTTTGCTTAACCTCCCAGCTGTTCCAAGGCAGGAATTGCAGCTGCTCTCTGAGCCTGGTGGCAATCAGATGTCTGAGAGAAGATGCCTATATTAGAAGCTGTCGCCAAAAATGATAAGTCTACATCAGGCGTGGCAGCAGTCAAAGGAGAGTGACAAAGGTAGCACCAGTGTAACAAGGAGAACTGCACCTAAATGTATATATCTCTGAATCGGCTGCTAGGTCCCACGGGACTTCTCATCAGCCCCATATTTCACAGATAATAATGTAAATCCTAAATGACCCACCCTGCCCACTGACGTTATGAGTCACACCATCAGTTTGGTGACAGCCAAAAATAGCTTCAAGAGCCCTTCAGATTATCTGGAAACTTTGAAAGAAGGGAAGTTGAAAAGAATTCTGCTACAGAAATACTCTCCTCACTACTTTATCTTCCTGGTCCTTTAAGAATTCAGACACTATTACTCGATTTTGTATGTTTTAAGAATAATGAGTCTTTTTTTTTTTCTTACATTTAATCTATTTTAAATGCCGACATACTTTAATATAAGCGCGACTAATCATGTGGTTCTATATATAGTTTCTTGTTAGTTATCTTTGATCCTGCAATTCTCTTATCATTATTAACGCAGAAGCTACTCAAGACAATGAAAGGATACTTAGTTTTAATTTTTAGTTATCAAGGGACTTACTGTTCTCCCACGAATACTCCAATGATGACTTCCTTTAAAATGGCTCTACATTCACTCCCGTTCCTTTATGACATTTTCATCACCACCCCACTTACTCTCTTAAGGGTCGATAGTTTCTCTTCCTCCTTTATCTGTTGGATGATTCTTATGCTATTTTACAAAGCACAGTCATGAGCCTCACATTTTTTCTTTTTGCTTCAATGATTATCCTCTTACATGCCCTAGATAACGAATTAAATCTACCCTCCCATATTCCCCTCTACCTGACCTGAACACCAGTCTTGTGATTCCATTTTCTTTTAATTAAGCCTCCCTCTCTCGGCATCCAAATTTTAATCTTCCATGTAAACCCGGCTGGCATTTTAGCCCACTGTTTCCTTTCTTGAGAAACTGGGGTGTTTATGTAATTGTGCTAACAAAAATGAATTTGTTCCATTTACCCTAATTTTCTGACTATGGCTGATTTGCTTAATTTCTATTGTAAAGGCTTCTAAAGAGTTCATGTAATTTAATACGTTTGGACTCTCCAAGTCAAATATCTAAGTAGTAACTCAGCATCTTCTGCTTCAAAAGCTAAAATCTTATGAGTAATTAGGGGTAAAGTAGACCACTCCCTTTTTCATTTTTGTTATTTTTTTCATCCTTTTCTAAAAGTCCCCCATGACATTCCTCTTCCTCTCCAAATGACTCCTTCAATTCAAGTCTGGAGATCTTTTCTGTCCTGGAAACTTTTAACACATACCATTCTAAAAGTACTCAATCCTTTAACCTTTTCAATATAAAAGCCAAATGTCTCCCTAGTACTTACTGAAATACCATAAGTATCCCCACAAAACATAGTCTAAATACAGGTTTGGGAATGCTATGAAAAAAACATTTATAATTTTTATTCTCTTTTAACTTTCTTTAATCTTGTGACAAAACTCTGCTCTTCTATTCAGACACAAAATTGAATTGTACTACTCATTACATCATACCCTGAAATATCTCTAAAATCTGTTACAATTTACTAATCATCTCCAGAAAATAGCTGAAATAGCAATATCTTCTTTTTGACATATATTTTTCCTGTGGGTACAATATCAGAAGAAAAGCCAAATGTTTTCTTTTATTATATTTTAAATCAAATTAAAAATGTCCTAAATGCCCTAACTAAACATGTCCTCCAAGAATATAGAAATATGTTTATGGAGAAAGAATGTCACTACACATGCTCCTGGAACAATCCTTGTGCTATATTTTGCATTCATTCCCATAAGAAAAAAACAAAAACAAAAACAAAACAAACAAACAAATACTAGCATTCCAAATGCTAATAAACATACTTTTTAAAGTGATGCTCTTATGTGGAGTACTATTTTTTAAATTCCATGTGAAAATGTTTCTTTTGTTTTAACATGTTTTAAACATTGAAATAAATAAGAAGGCCCATAAAAAAGATAAAACAAAAATTGACATCTAACTTATGTCAAACTAAGATGGAGACGGATTCAAATTTTCTACACACCAGTTTTTGAAATTTTTGAAAAGGTATAATAAAAATATACAAAGATATCAAAATTACTATTAAATCAAAGTTTCTTAAAATGCAAAAAGCTATGGAGAATTTGAGGGATTTACATCTCATCATAAGTGATATCCCTAATATGATGAAATTTTATATAAAATGTTAAGACTTAAGCATTAATTTTATTCTTTTACATTATTTTTAAATGATAAGATCTGTACCTCAAGGGATGAGGTATTTCAAATTAAGTTTTCAGAATTCTCTATGGTATGAAGACTATTAAAAAGACAAAAGAAATAAACTTAATACTCATTACATTACACATCATATGATTTATTTCTTTTATTTCACAAGGAATGTCTAGTTATTATTTAACTCATCTCTGGCTCAAAAGAAATTAAAATAAAACCAAAAAAAGTTTCCTTTAAAATGAGAACTGAGAAATGTCCAGAAGTTTCAACTAGAATTAACACTCACCTTATTACCTCTGAGAATGCTACTCTTTACATAAACACCTTCAACACATCCCTACAGACCCAAAAAGACATGCTCTCTGGATGTTACACTCCACTACAGATAAAATTCTCAGCGTGACAGTAAATATACCAAAAATCACTCTTCCCATTATGAGAAAAGACAATCAATAATGTTCAATAAAGAAAACATAGTGTGGTTATATGGTATTTTTAATTAAGGAGAGAAAGAAGAAACAAATGTCTAGGATATTTGAAAGGCAAAAAGAACCAAAATTTGGTGTGATAGGAATTTCTTCAAAGTCTTATTCATCAAAATATTCCCAGTGTAAAATAACCCATATTATTTAAAATAAGACTCAGTAGGGGTCTGGATGGCTCAGTCATTCAGACTCTGTCCTCAGCCTGGGCCATGATCCCCAGAGCCCCGGGATTGGGCCCCGCATCCGACTCCCTGCTTGGCAGGAAGCCTGCTTCTCCCTCTCTCACTCCCCTTGTAGTGTTCCCTCTCTCACTGTCTCTCTCTCTGTCAAATAAATAAATAAATAAATAAATAAATAAATAAGATCTTAAAAACATAATAAAATAAAATAAAACTCAGCAAATATTTTGCCCTTAATAAGAAATAGTTGAATGCATGAACCATGATTATAGGTACAGAACTTGGCCAACTCTTGTTATATGGTACAAGAAAAATGAATTCTCTAAACTTCAATAGCATGTTCTTATAATGGGACACTTGCTGTAATATTTCAAGTTATTTTGAGAATCATAGTGTATCTACCTTATCTGTCCTCTGAGGGACTTCAACCACCAGAGACCAATACCACATCCTATATATCTATATCCTGCAGAATGTCTGGCACATCATAAGCCTTCAGTAGACATGTGTTAAGAAACAGAATACAAGAATAATTTAATTTGACTCTTTCCATGTTAACACATTGGAAAGTAATGAATTGCTGACTGGCCAAGCTGTTCACTTGGCCATTTCCACTACCAATATAGATTTCTACAATATGATTGAGCTGTAGCAATCAAAAAATAACACTAAAACAAATGGATCTGTCATGCCTATGGTCCAATTTATCCACTGTGTTAAGGGGTAAAAAGAGAAACACTACTTGCACCTGAGCTTCAATGCTAGCCAGAAAACACAGTGAGTGAGGCATGCTTGTGCCTGAAAAAGCAAAAATAATAATCCCTCAGAATTATGACTGAGGGCAATGCTTTTCTAGAAGCAACAGTTGAGATAAAAAAACAGCTAACCAAGTATGTTTTAAGGTGAAAACAAAGCATTCACGTTAGTTTATGAAAACATGAGTAATATTCTCTTGGTCATGCATTTCAATGATGTCACCTTGAATTTTGCTGGAGAGACGCTGTTTGGGAAGAAGTGACACCATCTCATCTAATGCATACCTTTTCAGCCATGTACCCAGCCTACCTTTCCTATAAAATAAATCACAAGCTATGTACCTCGTTTAAACAACAAACTGAGAAAGAATTCTTCAAAACTACCTCAAGCTGAAGAGTCCGTCTTAGTGCCCTTCCCTGACGGGCAGTGAACAAGCAACACAGCGTTAGAAAGGGTGTGCAGAAACACTAAGACGTTCTTTAGTCTTGCCTCAAAATACTAAAAAGAATCCAGAGAACTATACCTAACATCACCAAGCTTCTAGTTTAAGCTCACACACAGTGTGATGAAACCCGTATTATTTCAATGCCAGAGGGAGAGTAGTAAACAGGTTCCAGATAAAACTGAAGGAACTGCCTTTTGGAGGTCAGATTCAGAGTCACCAGCCTCCCCAAAGCTCCCCACTTCAGGCACCCAGTACTTTCCTGCTTTTTATCTTTTGTGCCTCTAACAAAACAATTTTAAATAGAAAGTGGCAAATGATGATGGTCCTTTACACGTTTATCAAAAGCTCTTCGGCACACCTATGTGAACTCCCCCTAACTTGTTTCCTTTTTCTCACTCATGAAATAATCAAAGGCAACTTTCCCTGTGACCTTTAGGCAGACTTAGATGGATGGAGAAGATGGTGGCCAGGAGCATAAAAAAGCTCTGAAATCTTCTTTGCCTACTAGGTTATTCTGAAAGTTATCCTACTCCAGAAACTGCAGGGAACCCTAGAAAGCTGAGTCAGGAAGGAAAAGGAGACAACATTCTCAGCTTGCCTCAGGCCTCTTTGGGAACATCAGCCCCAACCACAGCTTCCAAAAGAGGAAGAGGATGCCACACATTCCAACTTTATAGAGAAGGGGAGGCTCTAGTCCTGCAGGCTAGTTACCCTGCCTCGTCTGAGACCAGAACTTCTTAACATCCCATCTCTCATTTCCTGCTCACTTTGCAACCCACTTTTCCCCTTCCCCTTTCCAGTTCTACGTAGAAATTTCAGACTATTCTTTGTGTGTCCTTTTAGTTCCAATGCCTCTATCACCTGTCACCTCAAAAGATACCATCAAGCATCAGAACCATACGCTGTGGCTGCAAGACACACTTTTTGTCATTCAAGTACCCAGCCCAATCCCAGGTTAAGTTGATGGGCACACTTTTGGTTTTATGTCCCTAACATCATCATTAATGTCATATATTAAGGTCTTATTCTTGTATCTATATCTTTTCTCCTATGGACAAATTCACTTACTCTGAACTGATGATGCCAGATTATTATGTCATGATAACAATTACAAAGATTGACATATGTCATACTTCTTTTGTGACTGACTTTGTTTCCAGAGACTCTGTACACATACAAAGGTGTATCTACAAAATGAAACTGAATGCATAAGATATATATAACCTCTCTTTTCTTTGAAACTTAAGTTATGTGGGCACCTTTGGGTGGTGCAGTCCGTTAAGCCTCCTCTTGGTTTCAGCTCAGGTCATAATCTCAGGGTCCTGAGATCAAACCCCAAGTCGGCTTCCCCACTCAGCACAGACTCTGCTTAAGTTTCTCTCTCTCACTCTCCTTCTGCCCCTCCCCATGTTCCTTCTCTTTCTATTTCAAATGAATAAATAAATCTTTTAAAAAATAAAATAAAACTGAGTCACATGTACTACAAATTTATAACTTGTTAAGAAGTCATAGAGCTCGTATACATTAAGTGAAACACTGCATGATGCTCTCTATTACATTCTATTACAATAGCAGCAGCAATGACACATGCACTGAGCTCCTCCTCCACATGCCATACACTAGCCAAAGGATTTAGATGTCAAAAAAAAAAAACCTAAATCCTCAACAAACCAATAAATCACATATTTTACTCCCATTTTACAAATAAAGAAACCAAAGTAAGGAGAGGTTGAGTAGCGTGATGAAAGTTTTGCAGTTACCATCTGGTGGCAACAGAATTCAAACCCAAAGGTGCTGGTATCCGCCAGAATCCTTCCTAGGTTGTGAAAAAGATCAGATTTTTTCTATATTAACTTTTTCCACTGAATATTCTGTTTTATTTTTATAATTTTTTATAAAATTGAGAGTACAATTCAAAGAAATGTGTAGTCATCCATCTCTCTACAGCCTGAAGGTAAATATCTAAGAGTGAAGTTGAAAAGTGGTCACCTCAGACCCTAAGCCTATGATGTGACATTGTATTTTTCATGGCTTTAAGAATCAAATTTCTTCAAGGTCTCAGAGTATAAAACAAGAGCATGGAAGGAAAAAAATCTATCTGGATGACCTCCTCAAAACAGCTTTTCCAAATGCAATTGAGCATGGTACTCAATCTAGATTTTCCAGATTGAATCTATAATTTAGATACCAAGCCTTGTCATTTCTAATCGTTGTCACTGTTGAGAATTGTGGATGCTAGCTGTCATAAATGTACGAGGCCCATCTACACATTTATTTTTCTAATGACCCCATAAAATTGGTCCAAAAAACAAATGCTGCTCTTTTTATTCAGTTAAGAATTTGAAAGCCTTTTATGGAATGTGAAAATCCATGTGTGATACTCCAAGTTGTTAGCTCTAATGACTAAAAATAAGACAAGAGGAAAAATTAATTCAGTTATTAGTTCTGGCTAATCTAAATGCATAGTCTTGGTAGACAAGACTCATCTCAGGTTTCCAGGCTCACAAAGAAGTTAGCTTACCAGATGCCTGGGTGGTTCAGTGGGTTAAAGCCTCTGCTTTTGGCTCAGGTCATGATCTCAGGGTCCTGGGATCAAGGCCTGCATCAGGCTCTCGGCTCAGCGGGGAGCCTGCTTCCTCCTCTCTCTCTGCCTGCCTCTCTGCCTACTTGTGATCTCTCTCTCTCTCTCTCTCTCTCTCTCTCTCTGTCAAATAAATAAATAAAATCTTTAAAAGAAGTAAGATTACCAAATGTACCAGATCTACCGGTATTTTCTTGGCATGTTTTCAAAGGACACTACCTCCTAAGATGTTCTTCTAGGAAGAATTTTTGTCATATTCCTGACAATGCTAACACATGTCACATTAAGCTCTCTCAAGAATTTTAATTTACTTTAACTGCAACCTATCCTTGTGAGATATAAATAGAATAAGTTGATCCTCTTCTGCCATTTCACAGATGAGTAAATTAAGTCACAGATGGGATAAATGAATCACCCAAAATCACACAGTTCAAGGCAGAATCACAGCTAACATTAAGACAGGATTTGGAGAGCCTGGGTGGCTCAGTGGTTTAAAGCATCTGCCTTCAGCTCAAGTCATGATCTCAAGGTCCTGGGATCGCTCAGCGGGGAGCCTGCTTCCTCCTCTCTCTCTGCCTGCCTCTCTGCCTACTTGTGATCTCTCTCTGTCTATCAAATAAATAAATAAAATCTTAAAAAAAAAAAAGACAGGATTTAAGTAACTGGTGTAATAACAACTCTAATTCACCAAGATGTCAGCCTAAAATATGCTGATGCTAACAGTGGGAGGCCAGTGTGTTAATTAAATGATAACTGTTCCTTTGATTTAAGGATCAGGTAACTTCTATAGTCAACTCTTTTCCTGATAGCACAGTAAAAATAAAATAAAATAAAGGAATAAAATTAAAATTCAAACCAGAAATATTTGAGTGCTTACTCTTGACAGGTATTATTCTATGTTTGGGATAATAGATTATGCATCAGTGACTCAAGCAACAAAGCAGACACAAATCCTGGACTTCAATGAGCCTACATTCTAGCAAAAGAGACAGAAATAAGCAACTGACATAATAGTGATAAAGAAATAAGTTACCTTAGATATTAAAGAATAATAAGTATTAAGGAACAAAAGAAAAAAAAATGAAGCTGTGTAAGTGGGATCAGAATTATTAAGAGGAAGACAGGTTATAGTATTTATCTGGTTGATCAAGATAGGTCTCATTGAGAAGGTGAGATCAAAGGATATCCAGGGAAGAGGGAACAGCCAGGAAGAGAGCTCTAAGAAGTTTCCTGGTGCAGTCAAAGAACAGAATGGAAGCCAATGTGACTGCAGTAGTGTTAGCAAGAAGGTGAGTTCTGTGAGGTGATGTCAAAGAAAGAACAAGGACACAGATCACGCAGGTCCTTGGAAACCACCACATGGAGACTGATTTTTATTCTGAATGAAGTAGAAATGACTGCAGAATTTTCAGCAGTTCAGTGGCATGATGTTAACTTAAATATTAAAGAGACTCTATTATCAATCATAAAATAGCTTAAAATTTTATCACTCAATGTATTGTATAATCTTTATCATATACATATATCTCAATTTATCATCTTCCTTTCAAGATAAAATACGATTATTGCCATTTTTCCCAAAGAAAATGCCAAGGGTCAGAATATCTATGAAACTTGGCTCAGGTAAAATCTAGTAGTGGTAGAGCCATGTGAAAAGACAATTTTTCTAACTCAGAGTCCAAAACTGATGGCTTTTTTCTAATATACTCATGTATATTACAGCTATAAAAGAAAGAAAATAATAATTGAGATTAATTATCCAGATTTTTCATCAATAGAGATGTTCAGGTTGATATATTAAAGTTGACTCAAACCCAATTTTTCCTTCTTATTAGTTTCTGGGACATAATGATGCAAGTAATTTCCTTGGACTTTCTATTTGAAATGACATATGAACATGCAGGATAAGAATTGGGGTTGCATGGGGCGCCTGGGTGGCTCAGTTGGTTAAGCGACTGCCTTCGGCTCGGGTCATGATCCCGGAGACCCGGGATCGAGTCCCACATCGGGCTCCCTGCTCGGCGGGAGGCCTGCTTCTCCCTCTCTCACTCCCCCTGCTTGTGTTCCCTCTCTGGCTGTGTTTCTCTCTGTCAAATAAATAAAATCTTTAAAAAAAAAAAAAAAAA
>PITA01032668.1:0-13684 GCA_004023965.1 Spilogale gracilis
CAACAGATATGCCTTTTGAAAATATTTTCTCCCAGTCTGTGGCTTGCTTCACATTCTTTTGACAGTGTCTTTGGCAGAACAGAAGTTTTACATTTTAAAGAAGTCTAGCTTATCAGTTCATTCTTTCATGGCTTATGGTGTTGCATCTAAAAAATCACTAACATATCTAAGGTCACCTAGATTTTCTCCAATGTAATCTAGGAATTTTATAGTTTTGCATTTTACATTTAGGTATGTGATCTGTTTTGAGTTAATTTATGTTAAGAGTCTCTGTCTAGATTCTTTTTTTTTTTTTTTTTGGATATATGGTTATCCAGTTGTTCCAGCATCATTTGCTGGAAAAGACTCTCCATTATACTGCCTTTGCTTCTTTGCCAAAGATCAGGTAGCTATATTTACATGGGTGTATTTCTGGATTCTTTATTCTGTATCACTGACCTACATTTATTCTTTTATAGTATTGATTCAGTTAGCTTTATAGTAAGTGTTGAAGTCAGGTAGTGTCAGTCCTTGACTTTGTCCTTGTTAAATATTGTGTTGGCTATTCTGGGTCTTTAGCATCTTCACATAAAGTGAACTTCATAGAATGTCCACAAAATTCTGTACCATTGATCTTTTTTTTTTTTACCAGTACAACACTGTCTTGAATACTGTAGCTTTATCCTATGTCTTACCATTCAATAATGTCAGTTTTCCACTTGTATTCTTCAATATTCTTGGTCTTTTGCCCTTCCATATAAACCTTAGAATCAGTTTGTTAATTATACTCAAAATAACTTGTTGGAATTTTGAATGAGATTGCATTAAATCTATAAATCAAATTGGGAAGAACTGAAACCCTGACTATTGATTCTTCCCATTCATGAATGTGGACTATCTCTTCACTTATTTAATTATTCTTTGATTTATCCATCACATTTTTGTAGTTTTTCTCGTATAGGTCTTGTACATGATTTATTAGATTTATACCTAAGTATTTCACTTTTTTGGGTGCCAGTGTAAATGGTTATGTGCTTTTAATTTCAAATTCCTCGTTTGTCATTAATATCTAGGAAGGTGACTAACTTTTATTTGCCATCATTGTATACTGCAACCTTGCTGTAATTGCCTATTAGTTCTAGGAGGTTTTTTTGTGAATTCTTTCAGATTTTTGGATTTTCTCTTTTTTTGTGGGTGTTTTTTAAAATAATAATTTATTTTATTTTTTCAGTGTTCCAAGATTCATTGTTTATGCCCCACACCACTGCTCCATGCAATTCATGCCCTCAATAACCACCACCGGGCTCTGCCATCCTCCTACCCCCTTCTCTTCCAAAACCTTCAGTTTATTTTTCAGAGTCCAAAGTCTCTCATGTTTCGTCTCCCTCTCTAATTTACCCCAGTCCACATTTCCTTTCCTTCTCCCACTGTCCTCCATGTTACTTCTTATGCTCCACAAGTAAGTAAAACCATATGATACTTGACTTTCTCTGCTTGGCTAATTTCATTCAGCATAATCTCCTCCAGTTCCATCCATGTTGCTACAGAAGTTGGGTATTCATCCTTTCTGATGGAGGCATAATATTCCATTATATATATGGACCATATCTTCTTTATCCATTTGTCTGTTGAAGGGTACCTTGGCTTTTTCCACAGTTTGGCGATTATGGCTATTGCTGCTATGAACATTGGGGTACATACGGCCCTTCATTTCATTATATCTGTATCTTTAGGGTAAATGCCCAGTAGTGCACTTGCAGAGTCATAGGGTAGCTCTATTTTTAATTTTCTAAGGAATCTCCACACTGTTTTCCAAAATGGCTGCACCAACTTGCATTCCCACCAATAGTGTAAGAGGTATTTTTTCATGTGTCTGTTAGTCGCTTGTATATCTTCTATGGAGAAGTGCCTCGTCATGTCTCTTGCCCATTTTTTGATGTGTTCATCTTCTTTTTGGATGTTGAGTTTGAGTAGTTCTTTATAGATCCTGGATATCAGCCCTTTGTCTGAAGTGACATTTGCAGATATCCTCTCCCATTCTGTGGGTTGCCTCTTTGTTTTGTTGACTGTTTCTTTTGCTGTACAGAAGCTTTTTATTTTGATGAAGTCCCAGAAGTTCATTTTTGCGTTTTGTCTCCTTTGCCTTTGGAGACGTGTCTTGAAAGAAGTTGCTGTGGCCAATGTCAAAGAGGTTACTGCCTATGTTCTTTTCTAGGTTTTGATGGATTCCTGCCTCACGTTAAGGTCTTTCATTCATTTCGAGTTTGCCTTTGTGTGTGGTGTAAGAGAATGATCTAGTTTCATTCTTCTATACATAGCTGTCCAATTTTCCCAGCATTTATTGAAGAGACTGTCTTTTTTCCACTGATATTTTTTCCTGCTTTGCCAAAGATGATTTGCCCATAGATTTGTGGGTCCATATCTGGACTCTCTACTCTGTTCCATTGGTCTATTTCTCTGTTTTTGTGCCAGTACCATGCTGTCTTGGTAATCACAGCTTTGTAATAAAGCCTGAAGTCAGGTAACAAGATGCCCCCAGCTTTGTTTTTCTTCTTCAGCAATTCCTTAGCGATTTGGGGTCTTTTTTTTGGTTCCATATAAATTTTAGGATTGTTTGTTCCAACGTTTTGAAGAATATTGGTGGAATTTTGATCGGAATAGCATTGTAAGTATAGATTGCTAAGGGGCACCTGGGTGGCTCAGTTTGTTGAGCGACTGCCTTCGGCTCAGGTTATGATCCTGGAGACCCGGGATCGAGCCCCACATCAGGCTCCCTGCTCTGCGGGAAGCCTGCTTCTCCCTCTCTCACTCCTCCTGCTTGTGTTCCCTCTCTGGCTGTGTTTCTGTCAAATAAATAAAATCTTTAAAAAAAAAAAGAAAGTATAGATTGCTCTGGGGAGTATAGACTTTTTGACAATGTTTATTCTTCTGATCCATGAGCATGGAATGGTCTTCCATCTTTTGGTGTCTTCTTCAATTTCTTTCATGTGTTCTGTAGTTCCTCGAGTACAGATCCTTCAACCATTCTCTTCCACCACACAAAAAGATAAACTCAAAATGGATGAAAGACTTCAACGTGAGGTAGGATTCTATCAAAATCCTAGAGGAGAACATAGGCAGTAACCTCTTTGACAGTGGCCACAGCAACTTCTTTCAAGACACATCTCCAAAGGCAAAGGAAACAAAAGCAAAAATGAACTTTTGGGACTTCATCAAAATAAAAAGCTTCTGCACAGCAAAGGAAATGGTCAACAAAATAGAGAGGCAACCCATGAAATGGGAGAAGATATTCGCAAATGACACTATAGACAAAGGGCTGATATCCAAGATCTATAAAGAACTCCTCAAACTCAACAACCAAAAAAAGGGTGATTACATCAAAAAATGGGCAGGGGACATGAAGAGGCATTTCTCCATAGAAGACATACAAATGGTTAACAGACACATGAAAAATGTTTGTCATCATTAGCTATCAGGGAAATTCAAATCAAAACCACACTGAGATACCACCTTCCACAAGTCAGAATGGCCAAAATTAACAGAACAGGAAACAACAAGTGTTGGAGAGGCTGCGGAGAAAGGGGAACCCTCTTACACTGTTGGTGGGAATGTAAGTTGGTGCAGCCACTTTGGAAAACCGTGTAGAGATTCCTTAAAAAATTAAAAATAGAACTACCCTATGACCCTGTAATTGCACTACTGCACTACATCTGTAGTGAAAAGAAGGGCCATATGTACCCCAATGTTCATAGCAGCAATAGCCACAAGTGCCAAACTGTGGAAAGAGCCAAGATGCCCATCAACAGATGAATGGATAAAGAAGATGTGGTACATATATACAATGGAATACTGTGCCTCCATCGGAAAGGATGAATATCCAACTTTGGTAGCAACATGGACTCGATTGGAAGAGATTATGCTGAGTGAAATAAGCCAAGTAGAGAAAGTCAGGTATCACATGGTTTCACTTACTTGTGGTGCATAAAGGGTAATATAGAAGACAGTAGGAGAAGGAAAGTAAATGGGAAGTAGGGTAATTCAGGGAGAGAAATGAAACGTGAGAGACTTTGGACACAGAAACAAACTGATGGTCTTGGAGGGCAGGGGTGGGGGGATGGGAGAGCCTGGTGGTGGGTACTGAGGGCACCTATTGCATGGAGCACTGGGTGTGGGGAATGGGCAATGAGTCTTGGAACACTGAAAAAATTTAAAAAATAAAAAAGAAAAAAGAAGAGGCCCCACAGAGTAACCTTGCCCCTTTCGCCATATGAAGTGATAGCAAAAATATGGTCATCCAGGAAGTGGGCCCTGCTCAGACACCAGATCTACGTGTGCCATGATCTTGGACTTCCCAGTCTCCAGAAATGTGAGAAATCAATGCTGTTTATGGGTCGCCCAATCTGTGGTATTTGTTGCAGTAGCCCAGATAGACTTGGACATTGATGTAATACAATCAGAAGAAATTCATTAATTTTTCTAGGATTATTACAATGGATATGTGCTCTTTGGAGTGGAATGAAGCCAACATGGAAGAAAAGAGACCAAGAAATAATGCGTGTCGATGTCCTTGTGATGCATATAACCTTCTGGATCCATCTTTGCCTGAAAGTATGCTGGTTCTTGGCCTTAAGCATGTTTGAGCCAACAATTCCTTCTTTGCTTAATATAAGTTGGGCAGGCTTTCTGTAGTGGGTGACCAGGAGAGTCGAAAGTAAGTTAAAATAAGGCCAGTGTGACTATATCCAATGATTCACAACAGTGAGCTATGGAGTTTCAGTTAATAAAATGGGTAAGATGCACTGGGAAAAAAAAAGATTACTTTGGCTATTCAGGATCTTTTGTGATTCCATATAATTTGTTTAATTAGTTGTTACAGTCCTGTGAAAAATGCTGTTGGAATTTTGAAGGGCTTACATTCAGTCTGTTGATTGCTTTGGGTGGTATGGACATTTTAAAGATACTGATTCCTTCCATCATCCATGAGCATGAAAATGTCTTTCTATTTATTTGGTCTTCAGTTTCCTGTATCAGTGTCTTAGAGTTTTCAATGGACAGGCCTTTCATCTCCTTGATTAAATTTATTCCTAGGTATTTTATTCTTTTGTTGTAATTGTGAATGGGATTGTTTTCTTAAGTTCTCTTTTTGATAGTTCTTTATTAGTGTATAGATGTGCCCCTGATTTCTATAGCTTGATACTGTATCCTGCAATTCTACTGTGTTTATTAGGTCTTAACAGTGTTTTTCTCAGTTCCAAAAAAGTCTTTAGAATTTTCTAAAGTATATGCAAATAGTGAGAGTTTTGCTTCTTTCCATTTTAGATGCCTTTTATATCTTTTTCTTGTTTAATTTCTGTGGCTGAAACTTCTATTATTATGTTGAATAAAAGTGTGGAGAGCAGGCATCCTTGTCTTGTTCCTGATCTTAGAGGAAAAGCTTCCTTCTGTTGAGTATGTTTGCTGTGGGTTTATCATATACAGACTTTATTATGTTGAAGTATGTTCCCTCTGTACCCACTTTGTTGAGGATTTTTATCATAAATAGATGTTGAATTTTGTTAGATGCTTTTTCTGCATCTATTGAGATGATTATATGATTTTTATCCTTAATTTTATTAATTTGATCTATCACCTTGATTGACTTGTGGATGTTGAATTATCCTTGGAACTATGAAATAAATTCCACTTGATCATAGTGTATGATTCTCTTAATGTATTGTTGCATTTGGCTTGCTGTATTTTGTTGAGTATTTTTGCATTTATGTTCATTAAGAATATTGGCCTATAATTTTTTTTTTTTTGTGGTGTTCTTGTCTGGTTTTGGTATCAGGGTAATGCTGCCCTCATAAAATGAGTTTGGAAGTGTTTTCTCCTCTTAAGTTTTTGTTTTTGTTTTTCAAGATTTTATTTATTTGTTAGAGCATGAGCAGGGGTAGGTGGGGAGGGATGGAGGCAGAAGGAGAATCACATTCCCCACTGAGCAGGGAGCCTGACACAGGCTCATCTCAGGACTCTGGAATATTGACCTGAACCAAAGGTAGTTAACTGACTGAACTACCCAGGCACCCCTCCTCTTAAGCTGTTTGGAAGAAGGATTTGAGAAAGATAAGTATTAGGTCTTCTTCGAATATTTGGTATAATTTACCAGTGAAGCTGTCTGGTCCTGGACTTTTGTTTTTTGGGAGTTTTTTATTATTATTATTATTATTACTGATTCAATCTCCTTGCTAGTAACCAGTTTATTCAGATTTTCTATTTCTTCATGACTCATCTTGGAAGAATCTATATTTTCAGGAATTTTTCCATTTCTTCTAAGTTGTCCAGTTCATTAGCATATGATTATTTGTAGTACAATTGTAACTTTTAGTTGTAACTTTTCTTTCATTTCTGATTTTATTTGAGCCCTCTCCTTTTCTTGGTTAGTCTAGCTAAAGGTTTATCAATTTTGTTTATTTTTTTTTCAAAGAATCACCTCTCAGTTTTACTGATGTTTTTTATTTTTAGTCTCAATTTGATTTATTTGCACTCTGATCTTTGTTATTTTCTGCCTTCTACTAACTTCGGTTTTTGTTTATTCTTTTTCTAGTTCCTTTAGGTTTAAGATTAGATTGTTTGAGGTTTTTCTTGTTTCTTGAGGTAGGGCTCTATTGCTATGATCTTCCCTTTTAGAACCATTTTTGGGCGCCTTGGTGGCTCAGCCATTCAGCATCTGCCTTCGGCTCAGGTCATGATCCCAGATTCCGGGATCGAGCCCCACATCAGCTTCCTGTTTGACGGAAAGCCTGCTTCTCCGTCTCCCACTCCCCCTGCTTGTGTTCCTTCTGTAGCTGTGTTTCTCTCTGTCAAATAAATAAATAAAATCTTTAAAAAAAAATACCACTTTTGCTGCACCGCATAGATTTTGGTATATCATATGTCTGTTTTCATATATTTTTAAATTTCTTCTTTGATTTCTTTGATGACCCATCGGTTGTTTAGTAGCATATTGCTTTATCTCTACATTTTTGTGATTTTTCCAGTTTTCTTTTTGTAATTGATTTCTTGTTTTATTACCATTGTGGTCAAAGAAGATGCTTAATATAATCTCAGTCTTGGGGTGCCTGGGTAGCTCAGTTGGTTCAGTATCCAATTCTTGGTTTTGGTTCAGGTTATGATCTCAGGGTTGTAGAACTGACCCTGTATCAGCCTTCACACTCAGCAGGGAGTCTGCTTGAGATTCTCCTTCCCTTTCCCTCTGCCTCTCCCCCTGCTTATCTTCTCTGGTTCTCTTCTTCAAAATAAAAACATGAGTATTAGATATATTATAAAAATATCAATCTTCTTAAATTTATTGAGACTTGTTTGTGATATAACATGTGATATGTCCTGGAGAATATTCCACATGCATTTGAGAAGAATATGTATTCTGCCTTTGGCTGGGATTTTCTGCATGTGTCAACTAAGTCCATTTGGTCTAATGTGTCATTTAAGGTCAGTGTTTCCTTATTGATTTTCTGTCTGACTGCTCTATCCATTGATATAAGTGGCGGTATTAAAGTGCCTACTATTATTGTATTGCTGTCAATTTCTCCCTTTAGGTCTGTTAGTATTTGCTTTATATATTTGGTGCTCCTATGTTGGGTACATATATATTTATAAATGTTGTGTCTTCTTGCTGGATTGACCCCTTTATCATTATGTAATGCCTTCTTGGTGTTTTATTACAATCTTTGTTTTAAAGTCTATTTTGTCTGATATGAGTATAGCTACACCAGCTTTCTTTTCATTTCTCTTTGTATGGACTGTCTTTTCCTGTCCCTTCATTTTCAGTCTATGTGTATCCTGACTTCTAAATTGAGTCTGTTGTAGGCAGCATAGAGATAGGGTCTTTTTTTAATCCACTCAGCCATTTGGTGTCTTTTGATTGGAGAGTTTATTTACATTTAAAGTACTTAATGATAAGTATATACTTACTGCCATTTTGTAGTTGTTTTCTGCCTGTTTTCTTAGTTCCTCTCTGTTCCTTTCTTCTCTTTTTCTCTCTTCTTTTGTGGTATGATGGCTTGCTTTCGTTTTATGTTTAGGTTCTTTTCTCATTTTCTTTGTGGTATTTACCAGTTTTTTTCTTTGTGGTTACTGTGAGGTTCACTTATAACAGCCTGTGTTTATAATAGTTTGTTTTAAGATGAGAGCAGCTTATATTTGAACACATTCCAAGCTACAGTTTTATTACCCCCCCATTTTATATATATACATTTTTAAATTTTTTATTTATTTATTCAACAGAGAGAGATCACAAGTAGGCAGAGAGGCAGTCAGAGAGAGCAGAGGAAACAGGCTCCATGCTGAGCAGAGAGCCCGATGCGGGCCTCGATCCCAGGACCCTGAGATTATGACCTGAGCTGAAGGCAGAGGCTTTAACCCACTGAGCCACCCAGGCACCCCATATTATATTTTTGATGTCACATTTTACACATTTATATTTTAGACATGCCTTAACTATTGTAGTTTTAGTTAATTTTATTACTTTGTCTTTTAACCTTTATGCTTGCTTTAGAAGTGATTGAATCTACTATCTTTACTATTTACATTTTCCAGTGAGATTTTTTACTTTTGTATGTTTTTTGTTATTTATTAGTACCACCTCTTTTCAGCTCAAAAAAGTCTCTTGCTCTTTCTTATGAGGCCGGTTTACTGATAATAAACTTCTTTAGTTCTTGTTTATCTGAGCTGAAAGCAGAGGCTTAACCCACTGAGCCACCCAGGCGCGCAATATTTGTGTTTTGATGCTTTTTATTAGATGTGTTAACTGTTTAGGACTATTATCACCTCTTAATGAGTTGACTTTACTTTTTTTTTTTATCTCTGGTCTATCCTTTGCTCTGAAGTCTATTTTATATGATACTATTACAGACCCCAGCTTTCTTTTGAATAGTGTTAGCATGGTATATATTTAACCTATTTGTGTCTTTATACTTAAGTTGTATTCCTGTAGACAACATATAGTTAGGTCTTCTTTGTTTTATCCAATCTGATAATTGCTGCCCTTAGTGAAATTGTTTAGATCATTTACATTCAAGGGGATAATAGAGTTGCATTTAAATCTGTCTTACAACTTGTTTTCTGTTTTGCACATCTGTTTCTCCATTTCCTCATTTTCTTTTTCTTTGAATTGACTATGTATTATGATTCCTTTTTATCTCCTTTGTTGAATTACTAGGTATAATTTTTTGTTATATTCTTTTTGTGACTTCCTTGGGATTAAAGTATACTTTTTAACATATCACAATCTATCTTCAGGTAAAATTATACTCCTTCATGTATATATATGTATATGTAATATATAGTATATATAGTATTATAATATCTATAGTATTTATCTATTATATATTAGTATCTATATTATATATTACAATATATAATAGTATCTATAGTATATATAGTATAATAAATATGGTAGTATAGATTGTATAATAAATAATAGTATATATAATATAATATATATAAGAACTTACAAGATACTTTCATCTCTCTCCTCCCAGCCTTTATTTTATTATTGTCATATATTTCACTTGTACCTATTATAAATCCCATAGCACATTTTTATTCTGCTCTAAATAATAAGCTCTTGTTTTTTTTAATTTTTTTAAAGATTTTATTTATTTATTTGACAGAGAGGGAGGACACAAGCGGGGGGTGGGGTGGCAGGCAGAGGGAGAGAGAGAAGTAGGCTCTCCAAGGAGCAGGGAGCTCAACGTAGGACTCAATTCCAGGACCCTGGGATCATGACCTGAGCTGAAGGCAGATACTTCACCGACTTAGCCACCTAGGTGCCCCTAAATAATAATCTTCTAAGGAGACTTAAATAATAAGAGAGAAATCTTTTATGTTTACCTACAAAGTTACCATTTCTGCCACTCTTTATTCATTTGATTTAAATTTCCATCTATCTGAGACTTCCTTTAACCTTTCTTATCCTGTATATCTACTGATAATGAATCCTTTCATTTTCTCTGCATCTGGAAAGAAATCACTGAATTTTTCTATTACATTTCACACTTTTGATCTCTAGAAGTTTCATGTGGTTGTTTTTTCTGTTGCCTGTTTCTCTAGTCCTTATGTTCATTTTGCTTTAACTCCTTCAGCATATTTGTAATGGCTCTTTTAACATTCCAATATTCTTATTGTATTATCTCTATCACTTGTATGTAACTATTGACTGATTTTTTCCTCCTGATTATGGATATTGTGAATTTTACATGGATAAATGCTGGGGTTTATTTATTTTTTTTATTCCTTTAAAGAGCATTAGACTTTACTTCGGCAGGTACTTAAATTACTAGATTATGTGATTATGTATTTTATGTTTTTGAGGCTTTTTTTAAAGATTTTATTTATTTATTTATTTGACAGAGATGAAAGGTCACAAATAGGCAGAGAGGCAGGCAGAGAAAGGGAGAGAAGCAGGCTCTCCACTGAGCAGAGAGCCTGATGTGGGGATCAGTCCCAGGACCCTGAGATCATGACCTGATCCGAAGGCAAAGGCTTAACCCTCTGAGCCACCCAGGTGCCTCAGAGCTTAAAAGGTGCCTTTTAAGCTTTCTTCTGGTGTTTTTAGAATAGGCTTTATTCTAAGGCGAGGTTAGCTTTGCTACTAAGGTGCGATCCCTCTGATGTTGCCTCTGAATTCTTCCAGTGTTCAACGAAGATTCAACTCTAGTTGGCAAGAACTCCTCTCTCCAAGTTTTTGAGTTCTGGTAGCTGCTCAGTTTACAGCTCCCCAGGCATTCTTTGCCTCATCTCCCATAGTTGTACCCTATTCATATATGACTTAGCATTTAGCAATAGAATCAAGAGGATACCTATCCAGTTTTCTGAACCTATCTCCATCCTCTCTGGTACTCTGCCCACAAATTCTGCCACCTCAGCCTTCCTTAACTCTGATCTCTGTTCATTCAACTCAGCAATTCTATCAAGTTCTGATTTTGATCACCTGTGTTGTAGTCTGGAAAGTGCCTCCAGGTAGATGGCTGAGGCAATTGTAAGGATCACCTTAATTGTCTCCCTTTTTCAGGGACCACAGTGTTGCCTTGGCTGTTGTATAATTTCTAAAAAACAGTTGTTTCTTTAACTTTATCTAGTTTTCCAATTGTTTATGGCAATACAGTAATTCAGTTCTGATTATTTTATCAAGGCTGTAGAGGCAGAAATTGATTTCATTCAATTTGAAAATCAGCAATTTACAGCAATCTTTATTTTGGTTTTACAGGGCAAAGAAAGAGATTGACTACCAGGAACTGATGTTTCTTTTAACAGGAGGAGTAAGTCTTAAGAGTGCTGAGAAAAATCCTGATCCATCTTGGCTACAGGATAAAAGCTGGGAGGAAATTTGTCATGCAAGTGAATTTCCTGCCTTCAAAGAACTCAGGTAATTGTTTAAACTTGATGACCGCACTGAGTAAGGATAGCTAAATTTGTAATCTCCTTGTTTAACAATCTCTTTTTAAGTTATTTTCCAATAAAATAATAATAAAATAATAAGTATTAAGCTTTTTTTTTTCCATTAGAAAGCATTTTTGTGAACATATAACTGAATGGCAGGAGATTTATGACAGTAAAGAGCCACACAATGCTAAATTTCCAGTACCAATGGATGAAAAACTAAATGATCTACAGAAAATAATAATTCTTCGGTGCTTAAGGCCTGATAAGGTAAAAAGACAAATGTGTTCTATTTGGATTCTATTTAATTTGTCACTTAAGCATAAGTCCTCAGAGTTAAAGCACAATATAAGGAATACAGTCAATGATACTATGAAAGTGATGTAATGGGATAGATGGTAGCTATGTTTGTGATGAACATGGCATAATGTACAAACTTATTAAATCTAAGTTGTACACCTGAAGCAAATGTAACAATGTGTATTAACTATACTCAAATTAAAAAATAAGTTGTTTTAAATTAAAAGTTACTGTTATTTGGTTCTTTGGTCCTCATTCTAGACACTCAGGTTCATTGATCTCCTTGGATTTGTAGGTTTATAGTTTTCCTCAACTTGAGAAAAATTTTGGCCATGATTTCTTCAAATACTTTTTGTAAAATATTTTTATTTATTTATTTGAGTTGGGGAGGGACATCCAGAGAGGGAGAGAATCTCAAGCAGACTCCATGCTGGGCATGGAGCTTGACTCAGGGCTCAATCTCATGACCTTGAGTTCATGACCTGAGCTAGAATCCAGACTCTGAGGCTTAACCAGCAGAGCCACACAAGTGCCCCTTCTTCAAATATTTTTTTTCCACTCCAACCTATGATTTCAAATAAATATACATTAGACTGCTTGGTCTTATATCATAGATGATTGCTCTATTAATTGGTTTTTTTTTTTAAGATTTTATTTACTTGACAGTGAGAAACACAGCCAGAGAGGGAACACAAGCAGGGGGAGTGAGAGGGGGAGAAGCAGGCTTCCCACCGAGCAGGGAGCCCAACGTAGGACTCGATCCCAGGTCTCCAGGATCATGACCTGAGCCGAAGGCAGTTGCTCAACCAACTGAACCACCCAGGCGCCCCTCTATTAATTGTTTTTAAATCTTTTGTATCACTGTGCTTCAGTTTCTGTAGTTTCTTTTGCTATCTGTAAGTTTACTGATTTCTTCCTTTATAGTGTCTAATCTGCCATTGTTCCTATCCAGGTAACTTTTTTGTTTCAGGGGTTCCTGGGTGGCTCTGACAGTTACGTATCCAACTCTTGCTTTTGACTCAGGTTATGGTCTCAGGGTCATGGAATTGAGCCCTGGACTCCTCTTTCAGTGAGGAATCTGCTTGAGATTCTTTCTCTCCCTCTCCCTCTGCCTTTCCCCCTTGCTTACATGCACTCAGGCACACACTTCTCTCTCAAATTTTAAAAAAAATTTTTGTTTTAGTTATCATATATTTCACTATTAAAAAGTTCATTTGAGGGGCACCTGGGTAGCTCAGTTGGTTAAGTGTCTGCCTTCAGCTCAGGTCATGATCCCAGAGTCCTGGGATTGAGTCCCACATTGGATTTCCTGCTCTTTGGGGAGACTGCTTCTCCCTTTCTCTCTGCCTGTTGCTCCCCTGCTTATGCTCTCTCTCTCTCTTTGTCAAATATATAAATAAGATATTTTTTAAGTTCATTTGATTCTTTTTTATATATTTCTTTTTCATTCTGTTCATTTTATATATATTTAGATACTTGAACACAGTTATAACACTGTTTTTAAACTGTGACTGCTAATTCCACTATTTCTGGATCTGTTTCTATTGGTTGATTATCTCTTGGTTATAGATTATATTTTCTTGCTTCTTGGCCTGCACAGTGATGTTTGATTAGATGCCAGACATTGTTGATAATTTGATTTTGTTCTGTTCCTTTCAAGATTGTTGAGTTCTATTCTGCTAGTTCAAGGGTCTGCAAACACCACTTGTGGGCCAAATCCAGCCCATGACTTGTTTTTGTCCAGCCCATGAGCTGATAATGGTGTTTGTATTTTAAAGAGTTGTTTTTAGTCAGGTAATGAGATGCCCCCAGCTTTGCTTTTCTTCTTCAGCAATTCCTTAGTGATTCGGGGTCTTTTTTGGTTCCATATAAATTTTAGGATTGTTTGTTCTAACGTTTTGAAGAATGTTGGTGGAATTTTGATCAGAATGGCATTGAAAGTGTAGATTGCTCTGGGCAGTATAGACATTTTGACAATGTTTATTCT
>PITA01032669.1:0-13800 GCA_004023965.1 Spilogale gracilis
AAAAAAAAAACTGTTATTGGTGTCAAATGAGTAAATCAACAGGGAGGAATAAATAGATTTTGACTGAGTGACAACGTTTGTGAGGACTTCTTAAAATCTAGATACTCTAAAATCAAGAGAAAACTATGTTACTATTTCAATCAAGAAAGTGACAAGATTATCACAGGAAAGCTGTGTTCATTCATTCATCCCCTGTCCTAGACCACACACGGATGGTAGAGTCCAAGGGAGGCTCCCAGGGTCCTCCTGCTCTGAGTGGGATGGGCCTGGTCCACATCCCAGCAACCTCAAGACTAAAATCAGACTGTCAACCATCCTCCTGCCACTGGCATTCCAACTTTGCTCTCATATCAGTGTGCCCAGTTTCCAGAAGATGTGCCATGCCGGGTCTAAGCCCGTCCTGATAGCAGGGACTGGACGAAGACAGTGTTAATATTTCTCCACTTGGTTTCATGGTTGCTATCCTCAAGGACCATTGTAGATTTGTTCTTCCCCCGATCACCTGCCTCTACCCTCATAAAATTTTAATACCACACATGTGCTGAATATGTGTTTATGCGCGCTACACATATCTGTGCTTTATAAGTAGAGGAAGATTTCTTTGCTTCTGCCAAGAACACACTTGCACCCCTTTTAGGAGTGGTATGGTCCCTATTGCGAATGTGTGAGATGAGGGATTGCAACACTGCTAGTAACAGCAGAAGACCAGAAATCATTTAAATGTCCATTAGAACTGGTTGGTCAAATTATGCCACACCCAAGGAATATGACACTATGTAGTCACAAAGAAATTAGGAGTCCTTCTGCACACTAATATGTCAAAATCTCCAGAATATATTAAGTGAAAAGTGCAAGGAGCAGAATGTTTACAAAATGGTGCTATTCTTGTAAAAACGGAGAGGAAGAATGCATATGTATGCCTCAGTTATCACAGAAAAAAAAATACATGTGGTGCTAGTGACATTGGTGTGCTTAGAGGAAGAAAACTGAGTGATGACAGGACAGAGATGGGAGATCAACTTTGGACTGTATACCCCAAACCATGTGATTATGTTGTCTATACAAACATTCCATTAAAAGTAAAAAAAACTGGGGGCGCCTGGGTGGTTCTGTTGGTTAAGCATCAGGCTCTTGTTTTCTGCTCAGGGTCATGATCTCATGGGGTCCTGGGATGAATGTCCTGGGCAGGGCCTGAGAGTCTCATCCTCTGCCCCTCCCCCAACTCCCCAACTCAGGCTCCCAAGCACATGCACACATGCTCTCCCTCCCTCTCTCAAATAAATAAATAAATCCTTTTTATATAAAGCAAAAAATCTGAATGTAATAGCAGTTACAATTTTTGGTATACCTTCTTTAAACAGTGCTAGCAAAGCTGGTAGTGTCCCCTTTTACATCTGGATTCAAGAACCTGCTCGAACCGCAAGCAGCTCTTGTCTCCATGATTTGTGTCTACAACACAGGAGTCAGGTTTTATCACTGTGGGGTTTTCCATCACACCTCCCCAACTGGAAGAAAACTCTGTGAGGAGCTCAAAATAGGAGCTTCCAGAACTTCCCATTTTCAACTCTCTGCTCAAGCGCACAGGTAACTCCCACATGGCCAGATGTGAATCCCTGATGTGCTTCTACACAATGACTTTTCACACTTGCCACAGTAACTTCTGTTCTTGAGTCCCTGCCTGATTTGGGGAATACTCTGCAGCCAAAATTTCCCCCAACATTCTTGCCTTCAGGGACTCATTTCCTAGGCATGAAGTATCATAGGCCAGTGAGGAGCTCTTTACATGCTCAGTGTGCTGGATCCTTCCCCCTTGTGCCATTAAGGTTGCCACCCAATTAAATGAAGACTCAGAAAGCTCTTGTCTAAATTTAGTCATCAGGTTGCCATTAACAGTATTAAGTGGGTGTTAAGCATGGATTCATGCACTCAGCACTGATTCCGTTCTTGATAAAACCCATCGCTTAGTCCAAAAGCCACTGCTAGGGCATTTTGTTGATGATTAACTTGTATAAAATCTGGAGCAAAACCCAAAAAGCCATGGAGGTCACTGACATTCTTTTCATAGGTTGTAGAATCACAATGAATATGGTAACTTGTCCACAGTTAACATCATTGTGTTGGTATTGTTGTCATATCACCTTGAATCTGTCAATATTTGAGTTTTTAAAAGATTTTTTAAAAAAAAATTTTAGAGAGAGAAAGCCTGAGGGGGAGGGTGGAAGCAGAAGGAGGAGGAGCGAGAGATTCTCCAGCGACTCCCCGCTAAGGGAGAAGCTCAATCCGAGGCTTGTTCCCATGACCCTGAAGTCGTGATATGAACTGAAATCAAGAGTCAAACACTTAACCAACTGAGCCACCCGGGCACCCCAATATTTGATTTTTTTAGTGCTTGCAAATATGGTCTTCAAAATAACTCAGTGCTGTCACCTTAGGTTTGGTGGAAGGATCCAGATCTTTCTCTAGTCAATGTAGCCTGGTCAAGAATGGAGACACAGTCTAAGGATCTGTGGTGGAGGTCAGGATATGGCCTCTCCTGTTGAGGTTTGGTGTTAGTGAGAGGTTATGGTGGGTCAGGATCATGGAGCTGGTAGGTAGGGAGAGGGCATAAGGGGTAAGACTTGTAGGGTTAGCAGGGCAGCTGACCTCGCTCATAGGTGATGGAGGACCTAATTCCCCATGTCAGCCTGCTGCAGTCATGGTTAATGACTAAAGGGCGTGCAATGTGTTTCCAGCACCAGGAGCTTGAACTTCTAGTCTTCCAGCTTCAATAAGCACCCGTATGAAGACAATCCACTTTCTTCACAAAAGGTTTCTTTTTGTTCTCACCCAACAGCTCTTGCTTGTGTCCAAAACCCTTGAGGACTATCAAATTGTAGTATAACATTTTTTTTTTTAAGAGTTTATTTATTTGACAGAGAGAAACACAGCCAGAGAGGGAACACAAGCAGGGGGATTGAGAGAGGGAGAAGCAGGCTTCCCGCCGAGCAGGGAACCCGATGTGGGACTCGATCCCGGGTCTCCAGGATCATGACCCGAGCCGAAGGCAGTCGCTCAACCAACTGAGCCACCCAGGCATCCCAGTATAACATTTTTTTAAAAAGACAATTCTCCTCAACTTTGTTGCTAGTTGTCATTTTGATCTCTGGAGGAAAATAGCTAGCTATACGTTTGACAGCTAGAAGTCTCCCATTTCTTTGATGCTTACGAGGACATGTTCAAATTTCCAAATGGAAGCAGAACTAAATGGGAAATATAACACATTGTATTTTAGATTTATTCTGGAAATAATGGAAAAGGAATTTATCATTAGCCATGGTGGGGGCTCAGGAGGTCTCAGAATCATACTAGAAAAAGCTGAAGCATTAGAGAGCCTGTAGACCTACCTAATTGAAATCGTTAGCCCAGCTGTTACAGATGAAGCATTAGCCCTGTCACTTTATTAAGAGCCAAATCTCTAGACCCACCTGTCAGCGGGGAGAAGGAAGGTGCTTGATTGACAGCCTCACTAAAGCTGTGTGGTTCGAAAGGGAAAGAAAAGGATTCTGAGCAGGCAAAATCAATAGATTCCATTACAAACACCATATTTATTTTGTGCTCTTAACCTATTTTCTCCCCCAGGCAATCAGCAATATTCATTCAAGTGCCCAGAATGTCCAGAGCCTTAAATTAAGGGTTCAAGTCTTTCCACCTTAAGGATCTGACAACCTAGCCGGAGAATAGACACACTAACACACTCACTAGTAAACTTAGAAACGGAGATATGACCAAGTACAAATATACACACTTAAAAAAAAAAAAAGACATATCTGAAGCAGAACCTGCAAATATTCAGTTTGTGACCGTCCCTCTGACAGTCTGAGGCAGACATTTACCTCAATGATTCCCAGCTTTTCCCAGTATGAGGAATTCATTTTTTTTTTATCTCAGTGACCTTTATGTAAGTTGTCTTACTTTTGCATATTCAGTTGTGAACTGCCAAGACCCACAGACGCCATTTACCAGTGGCTTGCAATAGCTCTGACTTCCACCAGGGGGCATCAGCACACATGTTTTTAACCAGGAGTCTACAGACCGGCACGCTATTTAGATCCATGATGTGACTTCTAATAGTTTTCATAATTTGTTGCCAGGTCTCTCTTCACCATTAAGGTAAGAATGGACTTCTAACAACCGTCGTGGAGAAATCTGTGGGCTAAAAAAAAAAAAAAAAAGCATAGGTTCTGAAATCTAAAGGCATGATTGTTGTTCCTCCTCTGTGTTTGTGGCTCTTTGAGGTACACAAATGATCAAACTCAAGTTGAAATAATGGGCATCATAATAACCCATGCTTTCTTCATAGGGTTGTTCTGAAGAGACAATGTCTTTAACCTGAAATATTATTCAGATTAATCCTCTGCAAAAATCTCTTCCCTCCATTAGCAATAATGAATGTTAAGTGCCCCTCCAGGGGCAAGTACATTTCAGATGCTACACAACTGTTTCCTGTCCCCTCTACTTATCTCCCCAGTAAAATAAAAGATCTAGTTCTGCGCCATCCAATATAGTAGCTCTTTGTCCTATGCGACTGCTGAACACTTCAAATGTGGCGAGTCTGAGGTGAGGTATGCTGTCAAGGGTAAAAGTCACACCAATTTTCAAAGATTTCACATGAAAAAGATATAAAATATTTTCTTAATAATTTTCATTTGATTATATGTTGAGATAATATTTTTGATGTATCAGCTTAAATAAAATATATTATCAAAATGAATGTGGTTACTTGTAAATTTTAAATGATGTATGTGACTCACATTATGTCTCCAGTGGAAGGTACGGGTCTTGACCATGAAGGTTTTCAACTTCTGTCCTGCTGTGAGGTTCTGTGTTTCAGAGAGAAACACTCTGAGATGGGAAAATAGTTTTAGGGAAGCTTGGGATTTAACTAGTCTGTTCCTTGGAAACTATCCTTCAGAAACACTCTTACGGGTACCTGGACAGTTCATATGTTTGTAGTATTGGGTATAGTTTGAAGAAAATACTGGAAACAGCCTAAATGTTCAACAACTGGGGACTGATCACTGAACAATGGTACAT
Source organism: Spilogale gracilis (assembly GCA_004023965.1). Classification (NCBI taxonomy): domain Eukaryota; kingdom Metazoa; phylum Chordata; class Mammalia; order Carnivora; family Mephitidae; genus Spilogale; species Spilogale gracilis. The sequence goes on from PITA01032669.1 coordinate 5,074, forward strand.
CCTTATATTGGACATGTACAACTATTAAAAAGGCAAGGCATTTTCCTTAAGAACCACCTGAAACGTTGTACCTAAAACTATTTATACCAACTGCAATGTACCTAATACATTATATTTAATACAATGTTTTATCTCAATTATATCTCAACTTTTAAATTTAAAAATCAAATATTCTCTACACCCAACATGGGGCTCAAACTCATGTCCCTGAGATCAAGAGTTTCATGCCCTTCCAGCTGAGCCAGCCAGGTGCCCCTAAAAATTTAAAAATTAAAAGAAGGAGGAGGAGAACAACAACAACTACCCAAGACACTTACTAAAAATATAAATCCCTAAAAACTTCTCCTCAGGCTTCTCTCTGAGAAATTCTGCCTCAGAAGGTCTGGGGTGAGACTGTATGTTTAAAAAGTGCCCCCAGGAAATTCTGATTCCCAGACAAGTTTGAGACACACGAAGATAAGGTGTGTGTATGTATGTACTTGTATGTACAGAAAAGATATCCAAGATGGTGTTTGGGGAAATATTACGTGCTGACTTTTGTTTATAAAACAGTACTTCCGTGTGTGTGTAAATATACGTATTTATGCATAGCAGAAGGTTTGGATGGTTTTGAGCCCCACCGAAACCTGTGGGGTTACCTCTGGGAAGCGTAAGGGGAAGAGGAGACATCCTTTCCCTTTTCGCTTGTGTATCCAACGTTTGTTTGTTTATATATCAGTGAAAGGGAGGAGAACGTATGACTTCAGCAGTTCCCGAGTGTCTGGGAGGGCGGCGGGGGAGAGGCTGCCAGCGCTCCCAGCCCGGCCACCTCGTCCCCATCCGGGGGTGCAGCCAAGCCCCCCCCCCCCCCCCCCCCCCCCCCCCCCCCCCCCCCCCCCCCCCCCCCCCCCCCCCCCCCCCCCCCCCCCCCCCCCCCCCCCCCCCCCCCGCAGCTCCCGCCTCGCCACGGCCTCTTCTCCCTCCGCAGCCTGGCCACGCCGGGGCGCCCGAAGCCACTTGAATTAAGGGCTGGGGAAGAGGGCTTTCCAGATCGCAACTTGGCTCGAGGCGGGGCCAGGGCGGTGAGGTCAGCGGCACAGCTGCGGACTATTTCAAGGAAACAGGTGGCGGCTCTGGCCTGTCCCTAGGATGGGAGTTTGCTGAGAGGCCATTGCAAGGGCGACCTCAGAGCCCAGCCCTAGAGACTCTCTGTCTGGGAAAGGGGAGCGTAGGGTGACCCGGGAGCCTCAGGAGCCTACAGATAGTTCCCACCCCCCTCCCCGCCCCAATCCCCCAGCGAAGGGTGGTCCTGGGCGAAACAGGGAGTTCCTGCAGTCCTGCGCAGTGTACTCTGTCAGATCCGAGTCCCTAGGCTGGGATTTTGAAAGCTCCCAGGTGGTTCCAGTGTACCGCCAAGGTGGGAGAGCTCTGATCTTACCTTTGCAGTTAAAGTCCCTGGATCTGTACAATTGCCTGGAAAACTGGTAGAGATGCAGCGTCTCTGGCCCTCTCCTCGACCTAGTGATTCAGAACTTGGTTTCCCTAAGATCCCAGGAGATCCCTGTGCTTTTCAGGGTTTGGTAGGGCCAGGAGACAACACACAGGCTCTGAGGCTTGTAGAAGGTGTGGAATGCTAGCAAAGCTCTTGATTCCTGTGTGCTCCTCAGAGGGCCCTCTGGGGGCCTCATTCTCTTCACTGATGCAAAGAAGATAATGAACACTCCTTTTAGAGTGTTGTGATGATTAAATTTGACAACACCTGTAAAGTGCCTGGTCCTCCACACTCAGGAAATAGGAACTCCTCCTTAGAACTGGACTGTTTTTGAACCTGTTCAGTCGGCCAGCCTGGTGTGAGCATGGTCCAGCTGGTCCATGAGCTGGTCCAGCTCATCCCGGATCCCACCAGCCTCCAATGTCTTTTTTCTCTAGGGACTCAAATACAGAGACCAGAAAGTCTGGGGCTCAACCCAGACAGTCTGATTCCAGAGTTGTTTTTCCTGTTGAAATCATGTGATTGCTCCATCACTGGGAAAAGAAAAACAATAAAAGGGAGTCGGTTCTTGTAACTGCCATGGAACCTGCAAACGGGAAGCTTTTCTGAGCCAGCTGGCGAGAAGGGTCTGGGAAAGGGGTCTGCCAGATCTCCGCCCACCTGGGCTTCTTGATTGCAGGTTAACCCCATGTTGAAGGTTTGAGAAGCTGTGTGAAGGCTCTCCCAGACCATGTGGGGAAACACAAGGTGAGAAGGACAAGTCCTGAGCAATGTGGGGCACTGCTGTGCTTTCAAGGGTCCTGTGGCTTCAGCCAATAACGGTACAGTTTTGTTTTGTTTTGTTTTAAAGCACCGATCATTCACTTAACAATTCATTAAGCATTTTCTACATGCCAGGCATTGCACTATCTCATTTCATCATCAGAGTTACCCCTTGAGGCCAGTATTACCCTCATTTTATAGGTAAGAAAATAGGCTCAGATGTTTGGTTCGAAAGCCCACCAGCCACTGAAATTTGGACTAAAACTTTGCTGGCCCTATTGCCCAGTCTTGTTCACTTTACCTGAGTGTTGCAGCTGTGTGAGCTGGTTAAAGATGGGGTGCTTTGTTCTTCTTTGTGTGTTTTCCTCCTGGGGTTTGAGGCACCATCTCCTGAAGGCCTCTGACGGTCCCTTCACTCTCTGAAAGGAAGGATGTCTGTTCCACGATGAAACACAATTCTATATTCATCTGCAAAATACAAGAGTTTAAAGTGATGCACCTTACTCTCAGCTTTCTGTTGAAGAAACATTTATCAGGAATGTCAGGAAATACAGAGATGACTAAAAAGGCGACATCAGTCCCGTTTGAGAGACAAGAGTAGAAGAGAATGAGCTCTGGCCTCAGGGGAGGGTGAATATGCACTGGTTTAATGGGTCAAAAGGAGGGATTTCAGGCAAAGGGTGCAGCATAAGCAATGGTACACAGCTGTGGGGCGTATCTTGTGTGTTTTTTTCTAGTTGTTAAAATGCAGGCTCCTTGAAATAAAAGCCAATTGGGAATCAAAAAAGAAGATTTTATTTATTTATTTGACACAGAGAGAGATCACAAATAGGCAGAGAGGCAGGTAGAGAGAGAGGAGGAAGCAGGCTCCCTGCTGAGCAGAGAGCCTGACATGGGCCTCAATCCCAGGACCCTGGGATCATGACCTGAGCTGAAGGCAGAGGCTTTAACCCACTGAGCCACCCAGGTGCCCCCAATTGGGATTTTTAAGAACAAACTTTACTTTGAATTTTAAATGACTTTAAAATTATATTAATAGTATTGAATACTTTTGGTGCTTCTTTTTACAGAAGGAGCAAGGCTGGAGAGATGCAGAGGGAGAAGGAGACAGAGAATCTTAAGCAAGCTCCTTACCCAGCATGAGCCCCACACAGAGCTCCATCTCATGACCCTGAGTGACATGAGCCAAAATCAACAGTCAGATGTGCCATCCAGGTACCCCAGTATTGAATAATTTCTAACACCATGGCCAGCCACCATCCTAAACAAATAATGTACCTTAACTTATTCACTCTTCGCAAGGACCCATTTTACAGATGAAGAAATTGAGACACAGAGAGGCTAAGCAACTTGCCAAGGTCTTACAACTATTACATGACTTGGCCCGGATTCCAACCCAAGCCTCCTGGCTCTCAAGTCCATGCTCTTACCCACCTGCTATATTCTGTCTCAGATGGCGGATACCCTATCATATCACTGCAGCCTTTGTTGATCTCATTTTTAAAAAAGATTTTATTTATTTGAGAGAGAAAGAGAGAGCACATGTGCAGGTGGGGGGAGAGGTAGAGGGAGAGACTTTCAAGAAGGCTCTATGCTGAACACAGAGCTCTTGGGGCTCAATCTCACGACCTTGAGATCATGACCTGAGCCAAAACCAAGAGGTGGACACTTAACTGAGAGTCACCCAGGTGCCCCTCTGTCAATCTCGTTTTGAAAATTCTTTCTTGTAATTTATTTCTAGTGCAGAGCAGGGCTGTATCCCAGGAGATTTGTAATCCGCTACAGATATCTGTATAGTAAAATAAAAATAATAGCTAATATTTACCAAGTAGCTACTATAGGTCAGAAACAGTGCCAAGTTCTTTATAAGCATCTCTTCATTCAATGCTCACCCATATCTTCTGACACCCCAGTTTATAAAGTGGAACTAGGGCTCAGAAACCAAACTAGCATCCCCCAGCTGGGAGGAGGCAAAGCTGGGTGTCTAAAATCAGAGTCTTCCCTCCCCAAAATACTCCCATGGTTCCTCTATCTTGGGAGGGGGTGTCATTTAACTTTCCTCCCTTGTAGTTCTCTTGTATTTCAAGTCAAACTTATAAAAATAACAAATATCTGTGCGCAGTTGTATATATCACAAAGGATTCTCAGGCGTTCAATCTCATTGGACTCTCAGAGCAACTTTATCAAGGTAGAAAACACATCTTCCAGTCCCAGGTCTTCTCTTGAGCTCCATGTCTAATCCCCGCATTCCTGGAATGCTTTCTCTTTCATTGTTGAGGACACCCCTGCGTGCACACACTGCTCCAAGTGGGGAGGAGAGGATAAATGAGAAGAGCACAGGAGCATCCATCCCTCATCTACATGGTTGAAGACAGACCAAGGGGGCAAGAGGTCACTGCATTGGTCAGAGGTAAGAGTGGACCCCAACCAGAAGGCCTGCTGGCATTGTGGAGCTGGAACTCCCTGGGAGGGATTCACCACCCCTGAAAACCTGGTGGGGAACTCATAGAGAGGATATGTTAACTGCCCTGGGTGCCAGCCCGGAGAGAAGAATGCCTGCCCCTCGCCTCAGCTGCCCTCAGATAGACCAGAAGCAGCACTGCAGTTGGAATATGGCCAGTCAAGACCAATGCATGGGCTACACATGAAGCTAGAGGCAACATTTGGCAGAGACCTGGCAGTAACCCAGAGCCCGAAGTTCATCCTGTGTATGATGTGAGAGTCACCCCAAGTCAGCATGCCAGCACCATTCTGGCAGCTCAGTCATGGGCAGTGCTGCAAAGGAAGTAACACAGTGGCCAGTGAGGCAATCTCTGCTCCCGGTCACTCTCCTGGATGGAGGACCCAGCCACAGGCTACTAAAGAGATCCCATAGGTATGAGTCTAAGAGCTTTTCAGGGCCTCTCATCAATTCCATGTGCATAATAGAGGGTCCAAGAGTGCCCAAAGCAAGAAATGTAATGAGGGAAGAGGTACATTTGGATCCTTGCTTAGGCTCAAGATACCCCACCTAGATAGCATGTTAGCCCTAGCCAGTCTCCAGCACAAATAGGAAAATTGTAGGGAAAGCCAGTGAGTGCCCCATTTGCCTGTCTAAGGGCACAATTGCAAGCAATACAAGGATTTCATAGTTACAGAAAAGTCCTAGACAGCACTAGTTTTTCCAACCTCTCTTGTAGCTAGGAATAGCCACGTGGCTCAGTTCTAGCCAATGGGATACAAGGGGAAGTTCACCAGATGGGGAGGAAAAGCTGTTTGGGAACGATTTGCCTCTCTGATAAAGGAAAACTTCTTTCCCAGCCCAGTCCACCTTCTTCCTTTCTTGTGTATGCTTTTCTCATGATGAAATGCCTGGAGTTGTGGCAACCATCTTGCATTCATAAGACAAGCAGCTTAAGATAAAGTCAAAAAGCCAAGGGTGGGAGAGTAGAAAGAGTCTAGGTCCTTTAGATGTCATGGGGCATCATAGCTTGGGGCTTCCAGCATCCAGACTGTTCATGTCAGATAATTACATGTCTTTATGGCTTGAACCATTATGGCTGGTTATTCTGTTACTTGCAGCTGGAAAGCATTCCTAACTTAAATATAAGCTATAAGTATCAAAGTCCAACTCAAGAGTGGGCTACACACTGATGCCCAACCTGCCAAGATTGGAAGAATCTCTTTTGAAAAGGAGCTTCTAGTCTAGAAATGAGATAACTATGTAAACAGATGTGACCCCAAGATGACTAGTAACATTTGAAAAGGTGTAGGTTTGATCAATTACCTAAGAGGATTCGATCTTCTCTGGCCAAGGATGATCGTACATGGACATTCATCGATGGCGGAAAACATCCATTTATGGACCTGCCTCTCATTCACAGAGATTCAATGACAGGCAGGACTACTACAGTCCCTTCTCTCTCAGACCTCCTTTTTCCCTCTGATTCTCCCCTCCCTGTGTTCTTCAGTCTTTCTGCTCTGCATATCCAGGTACCACTTTCCCCTGGGTGGTTGCTGTTTATGGGGTGCATTTCTAGTTCCATCCTAGGTGGGTACCATAGGAGAGTTTTTGTAATTGGCAGTTTTTTAAAGTTCTTCTTAGGATTCAACTTGGTTAAAAAAAAAAGTCCTTCATAGTAGAAGAGCTGAAACTTAAAAGCCCCTTTTCACTCAATATCAACTTTACTTAGGTCACACTGTCAATAGGTTGTTATCTAAGTTTCCCTTCCCATCAGGTGGTAAATGATATAATCAAAACAGGCAAAGAAGACAGAACACTGTTTCTCACACAAAAATGTCAGATGACAAAGATAATTACTGGAAATGGGGTCCAGTGTTACAGGGTGCAGGAAGGCATAAAAGAAGGGGCACCTTCATTGGCTTGGAAGAGTCAGGGAAGGATTCACCAAAGAGTAGCTTTTGTGTTGGGACCTAAGGATGATTAGGAAGGTATTAGGATACTTGGTTGTAAATAACAAACTCAACTCAAACTAGTTTAGGAAAAAGACTTAATTGTAAAGATACTGGGTCTCTTTTACAACATACAAGGAAAAGGTGAAAAAAAGAGGGAACAAGGAAATAGCTGGTCTGCAGCACAAATGGAGTGGAGAATCTCTCTTTGCTTTGTTTGTCTGTTTTTCTCTGCATCTTAAAGCAGAGGAAGAGTGACACCAATTTTTTGCTCCTCATAGGAAATTTTGAGGAACTCTGGCTGATTCACCTTGATTCAGTTGACTACCTATAGACCAATCAGCTGTGATAAGAGGTGTGGGGTCGTGTGAGAACTTATCTGAGCCTTCCAGAGACCTATGGATGAGACAGTGGAGGAAAAAGAAGCAGGTGTTTCAGAAGGAGTCCTGGCATGTCTTGTGTGTACATGCATGTGTGTATGTGTATGTTTGCAGGGTACGAGGCAGATAAATAGAAATGAACACAGAAAGGAAATGAAACGTGATAAGGTGGGTGTAATTGAGGAACAGCAGGCCATTTAGAGGGAATAGAACAGAGATATGAGAGTCTATGGTGCATTCTGAGAACTACAAATAGTTCAGTATTAGTGGAATAAAGTTAAAGACGATAATCAGTTGAAGGTGGAGAGGTAGCCTAAGCTTAATCCAGGAGGATCACTTGTAGTCCATGGTAAGGAACTAAGATTTCTTCCCTTAGGTAATGAAGAGCTATTGAAGGATTTTGAATAGGGGAGAGAAATAATAACACTGAGTTAGATCATTCTGATAGCTATGACAGGGATGGATCACAGCAGTGTTTATAGATACGTGGTACCCAGCATGAGTAGACTTTATTTCGTGCAGAAGCTGGTTGTAAGTGGAATTGAAAAGAGACATTAAATTTCATTAGTTCATGGAGTGAGACAGTTATTCTTTTTGCAATTCTCTTTCAGTCTGATTTAGCCAAGGAGAAATGATCAGTTTGGTGCTGGTATGTCTTTAATAACTCTCTAAGTCTTGATAATCTTTCTCTTTATGAAAGAAAGAGCAGGGCCAAACTCAGAACTTTTGGCAGCCAACAACAGTCAGCTAAGATTAGAAAATATGGTTTTACTTTCAGTGTACTATTTTTGTGGTTAACCTTCTATTTATGGCAAGCGATATTTGTTTTTCATGGATGATAATAAGATAAAAATTCCTTTTCAATGAAGCTGAGCAAGAGGAGAGCCAATGTAAAGAAACAAGGACATGGTAGTGCAGATGACGCGTGGATATGGAAAGACTTGTGACAGTAGGACACAAATGACAGATACAGGATACACTAAAAAAAAAAGAAAATAAGATTAAACACAAGAGACAAGTAAGAATGATATTGCAATAGTAGGGGTGAGAGATTTTAAATTCCTTGAGATTGGAGAGTTTTATCATATACTTATTTTGTTTTGCACTCAGGAATAAACCTTGAAGGCAGTCAGAATGACTGTCCAGTCAGTACCCTTGTCAGCAATGCAAAACATTGTAGCAGATGCTGAGCTGGATCTTGATGTTAATTTATTCTTTCAAACATTGGTCCTCAAAACTGCCAATACACTACCTCAAATCCAATTTTGGAAGGTGGGCAGTGTAAATGAAATACACGCCTAGTTGCTCCTTGCCCTGTGCTTTCAGCGAACCTTCCTATACCTTTAGACCAAACTTTGCAGGACATTTTTGTGTGCCTCTTCATTAGGCTCTAAACTTCCCAGTGACCCTGTCCTTCTTTTTATCCATAGCTCCTAGGACTGTCCTCGCACAAAAATAAGCAGGAGCTCAATGAACATTTGTACAACAAATGACTCTTGCTGTGGGGACACCACATGAAGGAAGAACACTTAGAAAGTCATTACATTCTATTGATTTCAAATTTAATGAAGGTTCAAAGAAGAGAAAAATCAACATGAACTGGAAGGTGTAAAGAAGGAGTTATGATGTTACAACGTTTGGGTTGGAAACAGGAAATCTAAATAAAGATTCTTCAACATCACTTCAGCTTCCTAATAACAAGATCTCTCACTCAAGTGTGTG
>PITA01032670.1:0-13802 GCA_004023965.1 Spilogale gracilis
TTTTTTTTTTTTAAAGATTTTTTTATTTATTTGACAGAGAAACACAGCCAGAGAGGGAACACAAGCAGGGGGAGTGAGAGAGGGAGAAGCAGGCTTCCCGCCGAGCAGGGAGCCCGATGTGGGACTCGATCCCGGGTCTCCGGGATCATGACCTGAGCTGAAGGCAGTCGCTCAACCAACTGAGCCACCCAGGCGCCCCTGGTTCCTTTTTATAATTACTATCTTTTTGTTGATATTATTATTTTTTTCATAGATAATTTTCTTTATTTCCTTTAGTTCTTTGTCTATATTTTTCTTTAGCTCTTTGAGCATATTTAAGACAATTTTTTTAAAAAGTTTTTGCCTGTCTGATATTTGTGTTTCTCCAAGAACAGTTTCTACAGCCTTAGTCTGTAAAATACCACAGACTGAGTGGTTTACACAACAAATATGTATTTCTCAAGGTTGTGGAGGTTGGGAAGTCCAAGTTCAATGTTCCAGCAGATTCAGTTACTTGTCAAGGCCCTCTCTATGGTTTGCAAATACTATCTTCTTGCTGTGTCCCCATATGGTGGAGAGAAAGCTCTGGTCTCTCTTCTTCTTATAAGGATACCAATCCCACCATGGGAGTCCCACTCCCATGGCCTCATCTAAACTTAATTATTGCCCAAAGTCCTGATTCCAACACCTTCATACTGGGGATTTGAATTCACATGTGAATGGGTGGGACACATTCAGTCCAATAATGTTGCTAATTTATTTCCTTCCTTTGAATGTGCCATATCTTCTTGTTTCTTTATTTATCTTGTGATTTTGTTGTTGCTACTATTGAAAACTGGGCATTTGAAAAAAGTCACATGTACATAGTTTCTGGATCTGCAAGAAAAGAGCTTGGAAGTTGCCATTCCATTCCAACAACAAGTAAACAGCTGAAAAGACAGAAAAATCAACACTTCTTATAGGATCTGTAAGACAGGTAAGAACACAGGGCAAACCGTTACCCCCAAGATTGTAGAGACCAAGAGGCGATTACAAAAAATAGCTTATTGGAGCAGAGACTTGCCAGGAGAAACTGCTGTAGGAATAAGTGCTGGTGTAGGAAAACCCACCAGTAATTGGCAATTACTGCAGGTCTCAACAACTCTGAGAGATAAAAACTCCAGGGTACGTCATTACAAGAGGGATGCCAACATTTTGTGAGATTTATTTTCAGGAGCTCAATGAGGTTTCCTCCATAAATACTCAAAGTAAATCTCCTCAAGTTTCCAGGAAGGAGGGAGGAAAATGAACCATCTTGAAATACAAGATAGCCTCCTGTTATTAACAAGGCCTGCCCTCAGAAGAAACTAGTTAACCAGAAACTAAACTACTGGAGTATTACCAAAGCCTAACTGTTCCAGGGGAAGGGAAAGAGCCAGCCTAACTCAGCCCTACCTTTCCACAGGGGGTAAGAAATACCCAACCCTCACCCTCACCAGCCAACACACTGACAAAATAAGGAAAAAAAAAAAGATTTTAAAACACAAGTAAAGTTCAGTCAGCAGGCACAAACTTACTAAAAGACTCACACTTCATCATAGAACTACAGAAAAATCCCCTACTGCTCACACTTTACCACCACATTACTAAAGGCCCATTTAGGGCAATTCCTTTTGCCCAGTTCATCATCTCCATCTATCAAGGAAAGTATTCAATGCATGCCAAAAGGGAGAAAACACAAGTTGAAGAGACAGAACAAGCATCAGAACCAGACATGGCAGGGAAGTTGGAATTTTTTTTAAAAGATTTTATTTATTTATTTGACAGAGAGAGAGATCACAAGCAGGTGGAGAGGCAGGCAGAGAGGGAGGAGGAAGCAGGCTCCCTGCCGAGCAGAGAGCCTGACGTGGGCCTCGATCCCAGGACCCCGAGATCATGACCTGAGATGAAGGCAGAGGCTTTAACCCACTGAGCCACCCAGGCACCCGGGAAGTTGGAATTTTAAGACTGTGAATTTAAAACAACTCTGATTTGGGGCACCTGAGTGGCTTAGTGGGTTAAGCCTCTGCCTTCAGCTCAGGTCATGATCTCGGGGTCCTGGGATCAAGGCCCACATCGGACTCTCTTCTTAGCAGGGAGCCTGCTTCCCCCTCTCTACTGTTCTGCCTACTTGTCATCTCTCTGTCAAATACATAAAATCTTTTTAAAAAATAAATAAATAGGGGTGCCTGGGTGGCTCAGTTGGTCAAGTGACTGCCTTTGGCTCAGGTCATGATCCCGGAGACCTGGGATCGAGTCCCACATTGGGCTCTCTGCTCAGCAGAAAGCCTGATTCTCCCTCTGTCACTCCCCCTGCTTGTGTTCCCTCTCTGGCTGTGTTTATCTCTGTCAAATAAATAAAATCTTTATAAATAAATAAATAATAAAACAATTCTGATTAATATGCTAAGGGTGCTAATGGATAAAGTAGACAGTATTAAAGAAGATTGAACAATGTAAGGAAAGAGACAGAAATCCCAAGAAAGAACAACAACAAAAAAAATCTAGAGATTAAAAACACTGTAACAGATATGAAGAGTGTTCTTGATGGACTTACTGGTAGATTGAACATGGCTGAGAAAAGATTCTCTAGAACTTGAGAATATCTCAATAGAAACCTCCAAAATTGAAAAGCAAAGAACAAACAATATCCAAGAACTGTGGGACAACTACATAAGGTGTAATACACAGGAAATGGGAATAGCAGAAGGAGAAGAAAGGAACAGAAGATTTGAAACAGTAATAACTGAAAATCTTCCCAAATTAATGGCAGACAGCAAATCACAGATCCCAGAAGTTCAGAGATCACCAAACAGGATGAATTCTAAAATTACTAAAATACTACACCCACGCATATCATTTTTAAATTACAGAAAATCAAAGCTAAGAAAACATCCTAAAAGAAGCCAGAGGGTAAAACACCTACCTATACAGGAACAAAGATAAGATGGCCACTACTACACCCACCATTTATAAGGCCACCTATCTTCAGAAACCGTGGAAGCAAGAAGAGTAGAGTGAAATACTTAATGTGTTGGGGGAAAAAACACCACCAACCTAGAATTCTGTACCCTGCAAAATTATCCTTGGAAAGTGAAGGAGAAATAAAGGTTTTATCAGACAAACAACACATAAGGGAACTTATTGCTAGTATACCTGCCTTGCAAGAAATGTTCAAAGAACTTCTTTAGACAAAAGAAAAATAATAATGGGTCAGAAACTCAGATCTTCGTAAAGAAAGGAAGAGCATCAAAGGATTAAGCAAAGGTAAAATGAAAACTTTTATCTCTCTTATATTTAACTGACCTAAGGGACAGTTAAAAAAATAATAGCGACAATTTATTTGATTATATATGTTATGTATATCTCATAAATATATATACACATATATATATGCTTATTTAAAAGTGAAATGAGGGCGCCTGGGTGGCTCAGTGGGTTAAAGCCTCTGCCTTCTGCTCGGGTCATGATCTCAGGGTCCTGGGATGGAGGCCCGCATCGGGCTCTCTGCTCAGCAGGGAGCCTGCTTCCTCCTCTCTCTGCCTGCTTCTCTGCCTGGCTGTGATCTCTCTCTCTCTGTGAAATAAATAAAATCTTAAAAAAAAAAAAGTGAAATGAAAAACAGCAATGATAACATGGAACAAGACAGCAGGATTAAGATTTTGCTATTATAAGGAACTCACAAAACCCATGAAGTGGTATAGCCTTACTTAACAGTGGACTTATATTAGTTTTAAATGTATTACAAACTCCAGGGCAACCACTAAAGAAAGTAACAGAAAGAAGTATATGTGCTGTGAAAGGAGAGTAGAAAGAATCATATGAAATGCTCAATTATTTTTTAAAGATTTTTTTTATTTGACAGAGAGAGATACAGCAACAGAGGGAACACAAGCAGGAGGAGTGGGAGAGGGAGAAGCAGGCTTCCCGCTGAGCAAGGAGCCCGATGTGAGGCTTGATCCCAGGACCCCGGATCATGACCTGAGCTGAAGGCAGACACTTAATGACAGAGCACCCAGACCTTCCTGAAATGCTCAATTAAAGCCTCAAAGGCAAAAAGAGAATGGAAAAACAAATATAGGAACAACGAACAAGGACAACAAATAGAAAATAATAACAAACATGATAATATTAATTCAACTGTATCAATAACCACTTTGAATATCAATGGTTTAAATGCAGCAGTTGAAAGACAGATGGAGCAAAAAATATTCAACTATAGGTTGTCTATCAGATATCCATTTTAAATATAAAGACAATATAGAATAAAAATAAATGGAGAAAATAGACTATGCTAACATGAATCAAAGGAAATTGGAATAAACTATATTAATTTTAGAAAGAACTAGTGTTAAAGCAAGAAAAATTACCAGAGATAAAGAAGCAAACTACATAATGATAAAGGGGTCAATTCTCCAAGAAGACATAACAATCTTCAATATGTACATGTCTAAAAATGAATCATCAAATTGCAGGAAGCAAAAATCAACAGAACTGTAAGGAGAAATAGAAGAATCAACTTTTATAATTGGAAACTTCAGCACCCCTCTATCAGGAGTTGATAGATCTGACAGACAGAAAGCCAGCAAGGATGTAATTGAACTCAGTAACACCATCAATCGAGTAGATATAATGGACATCCGTAGAATAATTCATCCAACAACAAATACACATTCTTCTCAAGCTCATATGGAATATTTAGTGAGATAGACCACATTCTGGGCCACATAACACATCTTAACAAATTTAAAATAATACCAAACAACAGTTGCTCTTCCAGGACTCACAGTGGAACTAAAGTGGAAATTGATTACAGAAAGATAGCTAGAAAATCCCAAAATTCTTGGAGATTAAATAGTAAATTTCTAAATATCACATAGGTCAAAGAAATCTCAAGAGAAATTTTTTTTCAAGATTCTATCTTATCTATTTGAAAGAGAGAAACACAGCTAGAGAGGGAACACAAGCAGAGGGACTGAGAGAGGGAGAAGCAGGCCTCCCGCCGAGCAGGAATCCCCATGTGGGACTCGATCCGGTCTCCAGGACCATGACCCGAGCCAAAAGCAGTCGCTTAACCAACTGAACCACCCAGGTGCCCCTCAAGAGAAATTTTTAAATATTTTGAACTCGGGGTGCCTGGGTAGCTCAGTCATTAAGCATCTGCCTTTGCTGAGGCAAACTCAGGTCATCATCTCAGAGTATGGGGATCCAGCCCCACATCAGGCTCCCTGCTGGGCAGGAAGCCTGCTTCTCCCTCTCTCATTCCCCCTGCTTGTGTTCCCTCTCTAGTTGTGTTTCTCTCTGTCAAATGAACAAATAAAAAAATCTTTAAAAAAAATAGCAAAATTGTCATCCATGTGTAATATATACATATATGCCTTATTTATTTATTTGGGAGACAGAGATATGGAGAGAACACGGGGGTCCCCCACCACCACCACAGAATGAGAAGCTGATTCCCCACTGAGCCAGGACCCTGGGGTAAAGGTGGACGCATAACCAACTGCCATCCAGGTGTTCCTCATGTGTTATATAAAAAATCCAAAACTACAAATTCATTATTGTAATTTATAAGAGACTTTAGGCAGCCAGCTGTATAAAAAACCAATACGTAACCAAGTTTTTAAAAAGATTCCATTTGCAATAGCTTTAAAACATGAAATACCTGGGCACCTGGGTGGCTCAGTGGGTTAAGCCTCTGCCTTCAGCTCAGGTCACAATCTCAGGGTCCTGGGATCAAGGCCGACATCAGGCTCTCTGCTCAGCAGGGAGCCTGCTTCCTCCTCTCTCTCTGCCTACTTGTGGTCTCTCTCTCTGTCAAATAAATAAATAAAATCTTGGGGCACCTGGATGGCTCAGTTGGTTAAGCCACTGCCTTCAGCTCAGGTCATGTCCCAGAGTCCCAGAATCGAGTCCCGCATCGGACTCCCAGCTCCTCGGGAAGTCTGCTTCTCCCTCTGAACTTCTCCCCTCCCGTGCTCTCATTCTCTCTCTTTCTCTCTCAAATAAATAAATAAAATATTTAAAAATAAATAAAATATTTTTTAAAAAAACATGAAATACCTAAAATTAAACTCAAATATATGCAATGATGCCATGGAGAAAAGATGTGAAGAGTTATTAGACCTAATTAAACAGAGATACACTTTTAGCTAGGACACCATGGAGTGACTCAGGTCAGAGGGCTGAAAGCTATCTGCAGAGAGGAAGAGGGAGAAAGGACCTAAGAAGAGAAAGAATGTGTCTGTTTTAGAGAACAAGCCCCTCCCACCAAGGAGACACATGGCCAGGTGTTCCACATATACACCCTTCCTGCATGAGCCAGTTTGGAGCTGGGAACTTGTTCCCTGAGTTGCCCTCAAGTTATATTTAACTCATTATAATTCTGAGCTCTCCTATGGGCAGAGTTTTGGGCCATTTTTTTTTAACATACAATGTATACACTAGCATACTGACAAGCTAGGTATTTGCAAATTGCCTAACAAAATATGTGTAAGGGGACGCCTGGGTGGCTCAGTTGGTTGGGCCACTGCCTTCGGCTCAGGTCATGATCCTGGAGACCCGGGATCGAGTCCCACATCGGGCTCCCTGCTCGGCGGGAAGCCTGCTTCTCCCTCTCTCACTCCCCCTGCTTGTGTTCCCTCTCTGGCTGTGTTTCTCTCTGTCAAATGAATAAAATCTTTAAAAAAAAATAAAAATAAATAAAAAATAAAAAAAAAAAAATATGTGTAAGTTCCCTAATGTACCCAGCTCCCTACCCCTGCCCCTTAGCACCCTGAATAAAGGTTTCCTGCACCAACCCCATGGGGAGACATTTTGACAATTACCTTCCTGTCCCCTCACTTGTCGCAAAGAATTAAAAAGTTTTCCTCCAGCCAAGAAATTTGCCTGATGCCTGTCGCAAGGGGGCAGAGCCTTTGTGTACAGTGACAATACCATGGTAATGATTATGAGAATCAGTATGGTGAATTAATTTATAGATTCAATGAATCCCAAATCTCAGCATTTTTATTTACAAGTTGGTGTGAGGATGATTATTCATGTGGGTTGATTATATCCAAAATACTTGAACAAAAATTCATGGAAGGATACTATATCTTAGCAAAATTTCGTTTCCTGCCATATTAACAAGGGGGTGGGGTATCCGTGACCCTATTTCTTGCTACAAACAGCCTCCATATCTACCCTAAATACCTCCGAAAATGCTCTTTCACTTTTCCCCCTAACACTTACCTTTTAAATTCTCTATCATTATATCCATGGCTTATTGTCGGCTCTCTACCACACACGATCAAAAAAAGGGGGGGGGGCGGAGGGAGAGAGTGAGAATTAAACCGAGAACAATTAACTTTGTTTTGTTCACTGACATACTTTCAACCACTGTAGCCTTTGGAACACAGCAGGTGCTCGATACACTCTGAATCACTGAAGGGGAATAAGGTTTATTCTCCGCGGTTGTCTACTTGCCTCATCGTCATTTACGCAGATGCACAGCTACAAGAAACGCCCTCAATCTCCTCGCTGAGGAACCTGGAGCCCTGCGCCGCGCAGCCGATCCCGGAAGTGGGAGCTGGACGCTTTACAGGCTCGCCCAGGCCCCGCCTCTCAGGCTAGCGCGGGGAACTACACTTCCCAGAATGCTTGGTCCTCGCGTGGACTACATTCCCAGAGGCTTTGCGGCCGTCCTCCCCCGCCTGCCGTCCCGCCTCTCCGGACCTGCGCGGGACGCCGGTCGTCTGCTGCCGGAGCGGGCGGTTTAGGGACTTGAAGTCGGCCCAGGCGTAGCCCGGGGAGGAGTCGCGCCTCCAGGCTGCTGTCCGCCGGGGCAGTGCCGGAGCCTCCGCCTGGGGAGCACGGCCGGGGAGGCGCAGCTCCCGGAACCCCGACGCCTGGGTGAGGTGAGCGGCGGAGGGTCGGCGGAATGCGGGACGGAGGGAGGACCGGGGCCTCGGGACGATACGGCGCCGGGGCGCGGGGTACAGGCCGGAGAGGCGCGAGCGGGGCCTTTGTGGGCGCGGGCGAGGAGAGAGGGGCCGGCACCCGCGATGTGCCCGCCTGCCCCGCACCGGCAGTCCGGCGGACGCGCCCTGGACCGCGGCAGGTCGGGCACTTGTCCCCACCGGCCCAGGCCCCGGTCACCGTCCTGCACCCTCCGGACCCGTGGCCGGCGCTCTACCTGCGGGGCCCTGCCGGCGTTTGGATTTGCTCCCGGCTGTCACTGAACCCGAGAAACTGTGTTTCCGCCCCTCTCCGGCGCCGCTGCCCTCCCGGGCTGCAGGAGCAGAGATGCGATTTCCGATAGAAGTGAGTTGCCGGCTCCACCGCGGAACCTGGACTGGAACCCAGGTTTTCGGTCTCTGTGCCTGCTCCTCCAGACGGCAGGCTTCTGGCTGCCATAGGAAAATTGCTGTCATCCGTCTCCGAAGCACTTTTCTCTGAAAACCTGGAAGGAGATTCCTTGACAGGAGGGGGTGAAGTTGGGTGGTGGCAGCTTGAGGGGGAGAAAAGTTGTCCCCTGCAGGCAGTGAGGTTAGAGCTGCTGCTCTGGAGGCGCGCGGTGCAGATCCCGGGGCACCCTCACTGGCTGTGTGCAGTGGGGCAAGTGGCTCCCACTTGCCCTCAGTTTCCTGATCTGCAAAAGAGGCGGGGACAATGGCAGCTGTGCTGCGGGACTAAACGATGTGGGCGGTGCCTGGCCCGTGGGGCAGGTTCAGTGAGTTGTTGCTGCTAACTGCAGCAGGAGTCCTAGGTCCTTTTTCTCTGAGCTACAGGGGGAAGAGTTAGGGCCCAGAGCACTGTGGGCTAGCCCTTGTCTCCCCGCCTGTCTAGCCGAGCTCCTTCTGACTTCCCTCTCCAAGGGCACGTGGCCTCATTCTCAGGTGGTGGAAGGATTTCAGAACCTGTGATTCTCAGGGGTGGTAAGCAGAAGGGGCTTTTCCCTCCTGGCTCCCTTTTTCCTCTTTCAGATCTGCCTTTGGAGATTCCACCCATCCTCGGGGAAGAGCCCAGAAAGAAGATATGGCTATTGGACGGAAGGAAGCAAGGTCTCAAGTGAGTTCATTGACATCTTAGGTCTTAGAAACAGAATTTTTTTTAAATTCTCAAAGTGAAGTTCTCTACTGTGTACAGTCTTCTGCAGAACCTGAAACCCAAGCCCTTTCCTCCTTCAAGAATTGATCCATCTAGGTGGAGGTTGGACTCTGTAAGGAATGTTTGTCTCCTCCTTGCCAATCCATGACTAGTCTTTCTCTTTTCTTTTCCTCACAGACACTTCTTTTTATTCATTAATCTCAATTCAGTGAATGATTACTAACTTAACAGGTAAGGTGCCAAGTGTGGATAGAACAAACAAACAAACACACATGCTTGGCAGTTCCTTTCTGGCCCCGCTTCCTTGGCTAGCCCTGGTCTCCCTCTCTACCCTTGGTTTTTCTTTAAGACACCCTCCCTAGGCTTCTCCAACCCATCATCGTTAGTTTTTTCTTCTTCTTTACTTTGTGGATCACGTGCCTTGTTTCGATACACTGTGAAAACTGTTCTTACCCTGCCATTTTCATCCTTCTGTTGTTGGAAATGGGGGAGGGACCTGGTCCAGGTGAGCCAGTGCATGAATAAGGAATAGCTGTTGGAGGGGACACAGTTGGAGAGATCTCTGCACTGCAAGGGCAGAGAGAAGACTCCCCAGGAGGGACGTGGGAGGCCTTTATGGATATCAGGAGTGAAGAGGCAAGGGTATCCAGGGAGTAAGAAGCAGGGCTTGAAGCGAGACCATCGAGCTTGAACCATCCTCTTGGTAGTTGTTTGTGGGTCTTGGACAGAAAAAATCTCTCTTAGCCCAGTATCTAGAGATAGTCACTATCGCCCCTTTGGTGTATGTCCATCAGATGCATATTCTGTTCATCTTTGGTTTTTATTTATGTGTATATTTATATGTACGCATTTATTTTACCAAATTAACATTCCTCGTGTGATAAAATATGCATGGTATTACATTGACCACTTTAACCTTTTTGGGGTATGTAACTCGGTGGCATTAAGTACAGTCCCATCACTACCACCTGTCCCCATTGCATAGATGATCTCATTTATACAGAGCCTTGGACCTCTGCCAGACTGAAATTTACCTCTACCCCTGACCAGCTGTGACACTGTGGTTTAAAATAGGGAAAATAGGGGCGCCTGGGTGGCTCAGTTAGTTAAGCAACTGCCTTCGGCTCAGGTTATGATCCCGGAGACCCGGGATCGAGCCCCACATCGGGCTCCCTGTTCGGCAGGAAGCTTACTTCTCCCTCTCTCCCTCCCCTTGCTTGTGTTCCCTCTCTGGCTGTGTTTCTCTCTATCAAATAAATAAAATCTTTTTAAAAAAAATAGGGAAAATATAGTTGGTCTTCACCCCTGTTCCTGGCACATAGGAAATTATGAGGGTTTTGGAAGCTAAGTGATTCGTAATATTTGGGTTTTGTTCTTTAAAAAACTTCAGAGCAATAAAGGTGAAATGGATGTGTGTTGCTAGTCATAACGAGCCATTTCAACCAAGCAGGAGTTGATATGAATGAGGTGACTTTTGGAAAGCCCCTAAGGCTCCGAGCTGGTTGGCAGGAGAACCAACCTGGATTACAGGGGTTGGACTTTTCAGGTCCTCTCCTCCCCAAGCCAGGGGCCAGTCATGCCTACATAATGGTCAGCATTTGATCTATTATGCCTTTGTAATGAAGTCTCAGGGAAAAAACCCAAATCAATGGGGTTCAGAGAGCTTCTGGGTTGGTGAACACTTGTAGGTGGGGAAAGTGGCACCTCCAGAGAGGGCACAGAAACTCCTCGCTCCTCCCCACGTGGCCTGCCCTGTGCATCACTTCCATCTGGCTGTCCCTGAGTTCTCTCCTCCTGTGATTAACCACTGATCTAATAAGTAAATGTTTTCCTGCTTTGTGGCACCTTGCCTGCACTTGCCACTTTAGCAAGTTAATTAAACCCAAGGAGGGGGTTGTAGAAACCTCCCCGATTCATAGCCAGTTGGTCAGAAGCATAGGTTCACAGTCTGGATTTGTGATTGGCATCTGAAGTTGGGCAGTCTTGTGGGACTGAGCCCTTAACCTGTGGGATCTGACCTTCTCTCCAGGTCGATGGCATGAGAATTAAGGTAAAGTGTAGGACGCCTAGCTGGTGTCACATAACTGCTTGGTGTGTGGAAAACCCACATGTCTGGGGTCAGGAGTAAAGGAGTATTGGAGTATTTACAGGAAACACACAGGTCCTCCCATATATGAGGTCTCCTATAAACCAGCTCTTTGACTCGGACTAATTTCTCTTTGTTTTTTCTTGTATAAAATGGAGGCAGTAATAGTACCTATTTTATAGGATTGCTGTAAAGGTAGATATTTACAGTAACGGTTAATATAAATCTCTAGAAATAGTAGTTGGTCTGAAGAAAGCATTTGATAAATGATAGCTATTTTAGTTTCCATTATTATAGTCCTATGGGTTCAGGAAGCAAACAGATAGTGCCTTAAGGTAGTTAACCTAGCCTGCATCAGTGATTCTTTGGGATATTTACATTTTTTTATGAACACTAACACCATGATAAATTCCCTTGGATGTGTGTTTTTGTGCACTATTTATTGTGACACAAAAGTACTAACTGGTAAATTAAAAGATACGCACATTTCAAAGCTTTAAATAGGTATTGTCATGTGTCATCAGAAAGTTTTTTCTAATTAATACACCTTCCAATGATCTTACTTCCTTCCCACATCTCCTTATGGTAGTTAACACAAGTCCTGGGTAAGACTTCATCCTGTTTAGTTGTCACTGGCTGATGGTTCTTAAAAGGCCTGAAACCTTCAGAAGCCAGAATGACATCAGAAGCCTCTCATGGCAGCCCATCCCCCCAGCCAAGTGCCACCTTCTTCACTCTTTGCGATGGGAGGTCCTGGGTGAGCTGGGACGGCTTGTCATTACAGGTGTCGGTGACCTTCGAGGATGTGGCTGTGCTCTTTACGCGCGATGAGTGGAGGAAGCTGGGTCCTTCTCAGAGAAACGTGTATCAGGAAGTGATGCTGGAGAACTACAGTAACCTGGTCTCACTGGGTAAGGAGATTTTCCCTGCAGATGACAAAGTCCGCACCTGCTTCACTGCAGAAAAGCTGTGGGGCAGCAGGAACTTTCAGCTGAATCTAGCCTTAGGCTTGTGCACATTGTAAATAAATCAGATTTAAAACTTCTTTTCCCCTATCGGCATGGATTTGCCCCACGCATGGGACAGTTGACATACTTGCACATTAGAAATTCCCTCATAGGGGCGCCTGGGTGGCTCAGTGGGTTAAAGCCTCTGCCTTCGGCTCAGGTCATGATCTCAGGGTCCTGGGATCCAGGCCCGCGTCGGGCTTTCTGCTCGGCAGGGGGCCTGCTTCCTCCTCTCCCTCTGCCTGCCTCTATGCCTGCTTGTGATCTCTCTCTGTCAAATAAATAAATAAAAATCTTTAAAAAAAAGAAAGAAAGAAATTCCCTTATAGTTCAGGCAACGTTTTCCTGCTGTGTTCTGTTTGCTCAGCTCACAGCAGAGAGCATCCCTCAACCGTCTTCATTCCCAATTCTCCCCTCCAGCCTGAAGAATGTGAATAATCCATCTTTGAAAGGGAATCAGATGGTGCTTTCTCATTTGAAACAGGGCACTTGGTACCGGTACCTGTTTACAAATATTGAGTCTTTATATCTAACATATTCTGTCTTCTGTAGAAAGCCCTCGATACTCTAGTCATCAGAGCTGCATGTGTATCCTATTTCTCCAACCTCCAGCTACTTCCTACACAGCACGCCCTACAGGTCCCTTGTTCCCCTCACACATGCCCTCACATCACAGGGCACCACTCAAGCACCCCACCGAAGCTCTTTATACCGTCTCCTGAGTTTTCCACTTAGATCGATGATGCCTCTTTGAGTCAAAACAAAACCAAGTCCTTTTTTTTCTTGTCTCTGAGCAGGACTCCTGTTTTCCAAACCAAAAGTGATCTCCCTGTTGCAACAAGGAGAAGATCCCTGGAAGGTAGAGAAGGAGAGTCCTGGAGGCCCCTCCTTAGGTGAGTGGGTGGGACCGCGCGGCCTGAAGCAGGCATGGGCAGCAGTCTGGGGGGTAAGTGGACCATGAGGCTTGGAGATGTGGGTCGGGAAGGTTTCTCCAGGGCCTCTGTCCTCCAGAAAGCTGCAGAGAGGGGGCGCTCAGGCCCCATACGTGAGTTTCCTCTTATTCTCTGGCAATCACTTTCCAGTGATTCTGGAATCTCTGGAGCTCTTACTTGTTCCTGTTTTCAGAGGAGGGCTGCACATCAGGAATTCGGTCAGCATTGTGTTTAAGGAATGACAGAGAATCGGTCGGACCGAGGCTCAGGGTATGTGAGAGGAGGAACAGAGGAAGGAAAGGGTGTCAGAAAGCCAGCCAGGTTACAGCGGGCTTTAACAGGAGTCTCAGGCATGGGATTGTCCCATGGAAATAAAGGATTTTCAGCAGAAGACTGGAGTTCTGAGTATTTTAGACAAATTGGCTTAAATCTGAAACAGTGTAAATGTCCTCCAGTAAGGGCGTGGCCAGAGAAGCTAGGACCAGTCCTGGTTCCTGCCGGGAGGGCCACCATCAGAGAAGCTGGTGTGGACAGAGCTAGGGGCGGGGGCCACCCTGCTGTGTCACCGTTTCTGCTGAAGGGAGATGATGTGTGTACGTGTGTAATGTGTGCAGAAGTGCAGACAGAAAGGCTGGGGACACACCTGAGCTGGTGCCAGGAGCTCCACAAGGCATGGGATCCAGAAGGGGC
>PITA01032671.1:0-13674 GCA_004023965.1 Spilogale gracilis
AAATAAATAAATAAATAAAAAATAAATAAAAAATAAAAATACTTTTAAAAAGATACAAACAGAAAAATATCAGCATATGTCGAAAGGCATTTGATAAAGTTCAACAATCATTCTTATTGGAGAAAACCATAATTTCTGAAAGTAACTAAGTATTCCCCGATTACCTTTTATACCAAATAAATAATATTATGCTTTAAGGGTAAAAAGCTAGTAGCATTTCCAGTAAAATCAAATGGAGTCCCGCCATGTACTATTACCTAACATTGCTCTACAAGTCCTAGAAACAATCAAAGATATCACTTTTAGAATAAAAGAGACAATGGCATTGTTAGTTGCCTGTAATATGATTGTGTACCTAGAAAATTCAAGAGTCACACATTTAAAATTATCAAAATGAATTGAAGAGCCCATTAATAAGGCTGTACTTCAGTTCATGAACACAAATCGATGGTTATATAGTAAATCTGACTTATAAAAGCAGTTTGAGTTGAGGTCCTCAAGGATGTTAGTGGCAGGTGACTAATGGTCATAGGTTAGAATGGGGACCTTGTTGGACTTTCATGAAAGGAGGGGACACGAGGAAGGTGACAATCAAAGCTGCCATTCTCCAATGGCTTAAGTCCCAAGACAACGTGAACTCTTGTTATGTAAGAATGCTCAAATCTCTCTCTTTGTTGATGTTGCCCTCTATGTCTCCATAGAAATTATCTTTTAAAAAATAAACAGTGAGAAAACTGACTTATGAGATGGTTTTCTGGCCATGCAAAGATGAGTCAACATGCAAGAAGGTGCCTCACTCAGTGCACAGAGCACCAACCCCAGAAGAGTGGCTGGTGTAGCCCCATCTGAGCCCAGCAGCCACCACAGGGTTGGGGTAACAACTTGAGCCTGAGGGGTGTGGTCCTCAGAGCTCATCAGGAGAAAAGTCAGATTTCTTGGCATTTCTCTTGGAAATTTCAGGCAAACCCAGTGACTTCAGGAAAAGAGCATTTCCTAAAGCTACCTCCTTGCTGCTGGTTCTGCAACCTCCCTCCAAGGTTAGGCACCTTCAACAGCTGACTGGGGTGAGAAGTACACATATCATGTCCTTAAATGTCAGGCAGGAGGAATATTCTTTTCCAGCATTGTCTGAAAGAAGGATTTTCAAAACTGTATGTCATGACCTGAGGAGGATAGCTGATTTAGTGGGTTTTGAGCAGCATTTTTAAAAATGAACCTACATGGGAGAGAAGGGAAGACAAAAAGCTAGAGGTTTTCGCCAGTGTGCATACTGGCTCATGATGTAAAAGGTATTTCTTCCTATAGGTCACAACCACAAAGGGGTTGAGAAGCATAGCCAGCTCCGCCTGTCCCTTGGGAGCTGTGTCTCCCATGCTTGTCCCTTGTCTCTCACCATCAAACATCTTCTTGGTATTAGCAACTGGAGCTAGACAGTGGAAATGTTTGCTAATTTGTTGTTTGACAAAGTCCTCAGTGTGGTTCATAGGTGACTTCACTTTGGACACTCACAGCCCCATGGCAATGGCTACAGGAGAAACTGGCTCTAAGTTGGCAGCTAACATTTTCTGTATGAAGTCAACATTGCCCTTTTCTCCTCATTTTGGAAGAAGAAGGGGAGGCCTGTGACAGTGATGCTCCAGGACAGCGGGGACAGTGGATGCAAGCACTATCCCTACATAGCTGGAGGCAAATACACAGAAGTGGTCCTGGCCATGCCCTAGGCTTCATCCTTGCTGTCCCCTTCCCTCCAGCTCCATCATGTGCAAATTATATCTGCTCTCCCTTCAAGCTATGTCCAGAATCCAACCACTTCTCAGCATTCCTCCTGCAAAACAACAACCAGAATATATAGAAGTTGTTCATTAAACCCAGCTGGAAGTTGCAGACTCTGTGGAAATACTTCTTGTGCCTTTATTCTGGTTATTTACAATTACACTGCTGACCTGGTGAATCAAAAAACAGCAAGCACCCTTATAAGAGCCGTTCTATCCACCATTTTATTACCTGACAGCACATCTTCTTTTTCCAAAATGATTTCTATGAAGCTGGCTCTCTCATGAGACCAGGAGCCCTCAGCCTGAAGCTCTCCCCTTTACATGCAGGGTTTTGCCTCTGGATTTGGGTTTTGTGGTGGAGACTCCCACTTCTGCTTCACGAGGCTGAGCAAGGTCGAGCTGCCTCAGTGGCTCAGAGGCTGACGTAGGTCTTTCCATGTGATCCAGGAACCAGCCTCATTGGTCTGCGCCGTGGTTCCTCTATTTTTTTTTTAAAGGAAAGCAGTTATTCCCTGAGTCATGCTGAATTTTTGTGACCCATAGTAACACCCTGAGAAATATCTC
This sequence comes from Spilogale gracilis, assembly GCA_004023965.1. Classification (NCBI taxonomy): domain Eukaryota; kingdom Metazoa; phylum Chordata; class Mammalia; order Carnivora; family Mephitidae; genus Spilogale; species Spilogale gracilis. The sequence goes on from PITA01032671.1 coordinate 2,340, forward strand.
TAGAAGTTACACGGTTTCAAATCAATAACATAAAATTAAGCAGTTGGCTATGATTCCTCCTGCAAAGTCTAGAGAAGTAGCCTCAGCTTTGGGGAGAGGACCTATCAAAATGCTCTTCAGATGGGTAGTAAATTTATGCATGTAGCCAGTGGGTGAGGACAGGCCAGTGGTGCAGCTGGCCACGGTGGGCTCCACTCACAACCCTGCTCTCTCCGTGGAAGCCCCTGATTGAGAAGGTCGGACTGCTGGAACAGTAAGCTTGCACAGAGCTCAGTCAGCTGCTCCCCAAGACATCAGGCTCTGCACAGCCCTGCCTTGATGTTTTGTTCCAACAATTCTGTCTTAGAGACTCAAAATTGTGCAAAGATGTCAATTACTCAGAAGTCACAAGCTCTTCCACTTTTTTTTTATGCTGTCTGCCTTGCCCCTAGTCCTGTGCCCCAATATTATTCTAGGCAAACAAAGAATCTTACAAACAGTATACAAATCAAGATTTTCTCAAAAAGGACTGCTAGAAGAGTTGATCAAATATGAAGCGGGTTCTCTGGAGAAAATGTGTTTTGTTCTTACAGTCTCCAGTGGGTCTAGTGATGTTGGCTCCTGGCGTTTGGACAAGGAGTTACTTGCTCATTGACAAGGTTTCAGTTCTGGCCATCTCCTAGACCCCTGAGCAGGGGCGACCGTGGATGTGGGCTCTGTGCAAGGTAGCTGGGGGAGGCAAGGTGACGTTCTATGTCTCGGGAACCTGGGAAGTGAATGGGTTCTGATGTCAATCAAACCTTGGGCTTGTTTCCATTCCACCTGTAAGTACCCTGCCTTGTGTTCGATGTAGGGAGTAGTTAGAGGTCCCCAGTCTCCTGTCCTCATGCTGCTTGGCTCATGAATAATTTCTGAGAAGCCTCACTGAAACCTCCAATCAGTTCCCTGGGTCGTTGAACTCTTACAACACTGATTCAGTTCCTCCCATATTATTTAGCACATCTTATGACAACTGCCTCTTTTGTCAAATTACACATTCCCTGCAGGTAAATATTTCGTCTTTATTCATCTCGGTGTTCCAAACTTGACACGGTAGCCACTTGTATCAGCTAGTTACTGACTTGTAACAAACTCCCCCACTCTGTGGCTTTAGATAGTAATCACTTATAATAGCTCACAGGTCAGTGGACCTGCTGGGGATAGGCTGCTAATCTAGACTGTGCTTGGCTGATCTCTGCTAGGTTCCTTAAGGCATGTGGGGGTCATTGAGGGTATCTGCTCTGGACTGGGCTTGGTTGGGGCCATTCTTCTCCCCATGTCTCTTATCTCTCTGTCACAGGACCAGCAGGTTAGTCTAGGTATTTCCTTCTCACAGTGATGACAGAAGAGCAAAAGGATAAGAGAACTCAGCAAGGGCCCTGAGATGCAGGCTGGGTCCTGGTAGCCTGGGTCCTAGGTCCTGGTCCTCTGTCATCGTGACCCCATCCTAGTGGACAGAGCTAGTCCCACAGTCGAAGTCACACTTGAGGTCAGAAATAGATTTTGCCTTTTTGGAGGGTGGGGTACTACAAAGCAAAAGATGTGATAAGAAGGGTGAAGTGGTGGTTCATTACCCTGGTCTGTCATACCCTGGAGCCCAGACCCTTGGCAAGTTCAGGTTCAACTTGTCCCCAATTCTATTCTTAGTCAGAAGGGATTTGGGGTTTCCTAGTTTAGTGCAGACCCAACATTGGTTACCAGGCTTGCTTCCACACTGCATGCCGGGTTAGTATCTAACATCCAGCCCAGGAAATGCACGCTGCTTTGATATGGGGCGGTGTGACGGCTCTTGCAGAGTCCTCCAACCTTACCCTGCCGGTTAGCATTTGCTGATTTTTGAGAAATGTCCCCTCAACTGCCTGACTGCATCATAACAGGTCCCCGATCTGAGTTTCCTCTTCGTATGCTCACCCTCCACCAAGCTACCAGCTGATCCTTGCTGGGCATCCTTGATGTTTCTTACCAAAGGCTGAGAATGACAGTTCGTCTGCCAGCTCATGTCCCCATGCATCCCTGCACCTGGGTCTTCTCTTGTGCCTCACTCCAGTGGGACTGTCAAGTCTGAGGTCTTGAAATTCAGGTTCTAAGTGTCAAGTTTCCAGTACTTTGTTTTGTTGTAACTGAACAGAAACTAAACAAGAGTAGACCTTGGATTTTTAAAAACCGTTTCCATATGTTTTATTTTATTTCATCCTTTAAGATCCTCATGAGGGGATTTTAAGCTAAGAAAACCAAGGAGTGACAGAGTGTATGCCACTTTCCTGAAATCAACCAGCAAGCAAGGAGCAGAGTCTGGATTAAAGCCCAGTTGTCCCACTTCTAGTTTAGAGTTCTCATTCCCGTCCTCTGACCACTCCAGTGGTTAATAAAAAACTCCCCCAAACTGTTGATTGTGGAAGTGACATCATGGAGAGCAATGATTCAGGGGTTGACGGGTGTTCTTAGGGATTCTACCGGTCCTGTCCCTGTGCCATCCTTATACTCTTTCTGACCATGTGGGACATCAGGAAGATGGTGTCAGGTGGATTGCCTATGCCCTTAGGAATTGCTACAATAATTTATCAGAGTGTGGTCCTCAGACCATCAGCATCACTTGGTTACCTGAGCTACAGCCCACTACTACTGAATCAGAAGTTCTGGGAGCAGGACCCAGCCATCTGTGTTCTCACAAGACTTCTAGGTGACTCTGATACACATGCAAGCTTGAGAACCACTGATCTGGAAAATTCTAAGACATCACTAGCTTAGAAGACTGTTATGGGGAAGGGCATAAGGGGCCACTGAAGTCAAGTAGACCTTATATATATCAAGACATCCTTCCACAACTACAGGTACTACCATCAGAGTCAGAAGCGGGCACCATGAGGGGCAGATTCATGAAACGACATTGGGAAGGCTCTGATAGTTGTGGTCATTTTTATACGTGGTGGACACAGGTTGGAAAGACTGGCTGACTTGCCCCACTGAGCAGATGGACAGGATGATCAAGCTAAAATCCTTTCATGCTGTATGGCTCACCTACTCTCTCAGTTCTCACCTGCTTCTGCCTTCTTGGGTGGAAGTCCTCAGTTTGAGCTGTTATCCTCAGTTTCACTGTTTCTGGCACGAAGTGTGCCGAACCTAAGTCAAAATATGCCAGGGGGTGTTAAATGACACTTGGTCTACATGTGTGCGGTTGGGGATGGGAAGGACTCTCCATTACTCTAAAGATGCCAGGAAGCAGGAGTGTTAACGTGGGTAAGCAGAGACAGAGAAACCCAGATGAATATGATGCTGGTAGCTTCCATCTGAAACTGTCTACTCTCTCCCTACAGAATCAGCCTGGGTCTCCTCCTCCAGGAAGGCCACCATCACAGACTAGATTAGATCTTCATCCCTGTGCTCATCTCTATGGCAATAATAACCATGTGACATTAGAATTTCCTGATTGCTGCTCTGGATCCCTGAGTGAAGGGTCCATGAGTCAGGCCTCTGTACGCCAGCAGTCCACCTCCCAAGGTTTAACACCATAATGAACCATAAGTTGGTGCCCAGGAGATATTTGTTGAAGGAACAGGGACTTTGGAAAAGCTTTACAGCCTGTCTCCCTGACGAGTAGGGGTCGAGGATGCTCTGAGCAGGAAACCAGATGAGGACACCTCTTACCTGTGCTTGCAGCATAAATAATTCCTATCATCATCATCCTCAGGGAACACAGGCTCACAACCAGGGAAAACTGGACAAAATAAACTCACCCATTTAAGGAGACAGAGAAAATCCAAAGAAGAGAGATAAAAGAGCCCCAACGAGTACAGGTTTACCAGGAAGCCCAGCCCAAGATGGTAGACCTGTGGCTTCCTCTTTTTTCTTTTTAAGATTATATTTATTTATTTGAGAGAAAGAGAGAGAGAAAGAATGAGCAGAAGAAGGGACAGAAGGAGAGGGAGAAGAAGACTTCCCACTGAATGAGAAGCCAGATGTGGGGCTAGATCCCAGGACCCTGAGATCATGACCGGAGCAGAAGTTAGACCCTTAACTGACTGAGCCACCCAGGGGACCCTGTGTCTCCCTCTTTTTTTTTTTTTTAAATTAAGATTTTATTTTGCGATCATTGTAGATTTACATGCAGTTGTAAGAAACGATGCAGAGAGATTCCTCATACCATTTCCTCAGTTTCCCCAGAGGTAATTCTCCTGCAACACCATGTTATGACGTCACAGTTGAGTTGTTGACATTGATCCCAAACACAGGTTTTATTTCTGACTCTCAGTTTCACTTGGTTTTGCGTGTGTGCATTTGACTTCATAGACCTTGATCACACACGTAGGCTCAGGTGTCCATCTCCATAGTCAAGAGAGTGGCCCCAACACCACAAGGACCCCTCATGTGACCCTTTTATGACTACAGCTGGGTCCCCCAACTCCCAACCTTTGGCATCCCATAATCTCTGCAATTTCTGTAAGTCAGCCACTTCAACAATGTTTTATAAATGAAATCATAGAAGCCATGCAACCTTTGGGGATGGGTTCTTAGTGTATTTCCCTGGAGACCCACTGTTCGAGATGTTGAAGTCAACTGTGGTTCATTTCTTTTATCACCTAGTGGCTGTCCAGGGGATGGATGTACCTCCCTTTCTTTAGCCACTCAGCCCTTGAAGGATGTCTGGGACTTCATGCCTCTGGGACAAATGCCCAAGAGTGAAATTGCTAGGTTGCCTGGTGATCACATTCAGTTTTTTTAAGAAACTGAGTGGCTTCTGTTCTGAGGGGTTCTTCTATCCCCTTGAGGAGGATAAGATAAACATCTAGCTTTGATATCAAACCCCTTAGCCTCAGATACCTTCTGATGGGCCTGGGGAGTCTGGACACCATCAGAGTAGGAACTAGGTTAGGAGCCCAGGGTGAAAGACTTAGGGGACGTCCACCTCAGGGTCATGAGCCTGCCCTTCCCCCACTGAGAGTGAGCACCTCCTCCAAATCTGCTCCTGGGGTTCCTCTCCTGACTCCCGTGATCCCCACCCCAAAGGACACTGCCAGAGTAGACATCTGGAGCCATCGGTTCCTAAGCCAGATTTTAAAAATATGAGGTCAGGAGACAACAACACATTTCAAGCGAGGGAGTTTCAGGATTCTTAAGGAGATTTTTGGATGGTTTCTTCCCCAGCTACAGGCAGCCATGCCTTTGAGGAGGTGGCAAGAATGAAGTAGATGGTCCTGCAGGACAGAGATCTGCTGGAAGAGGACTGGGAGCTCTGGGTGCCTCTGGCCGCTGCCAGCCCTGCAGTGGCATGAAGGAGCCTGGAGGAGAGCCAGTTCCCACACATGCTGGCCCCTGCAGGTCCTGGGAGTCAGCTGAAGAAGGGGAAATAAGGGGGTTAAACTAGCCCCGCTGTCTTCCTGTGCTGGCATCTGGGGGCCGTGACATCAGGGGACGTCATGGGAGGAAGGCAGGCCATGCACAGCCTCTATGGGTCCCTGGGAGGAAAGATGGGGTGCCTGGTGCTTGTACCTTCCTCCAGAGCACACTCACAGCTAGAGCCCAGGTCACTGCCCACGAAACAGGACATGAGTGCACCGGTCCCCAGGAAGCGCAGTCGTCACCCAGCTGTCCTCTGGGAACTCTGCCCAAGCAAAGAGGGACGGCAGAGGGATCTCCAGGGTTCCACTCCTGATGCTGCCCAGGGACGCAGGGACTCCACCAACTGAACTCCTGTGTTTACAGAGGGAAATTTCACATAAAAACTACCCCCGATTGTTTGAATTTCCAAATCCAAATGAAGCCCCATACAGCTGAAGCACAGAGGACAACTCTTGTCCTCCCCACAATCGGGAAGTCCCGTGCTGATACCCATGCTGCTGGTGTGCCTCCCAACAGCGTGGGAGCCATGGACCACCTCCAGGCCCCACCGGGCGACCACGGCGGACCACCTCGAGACCCCACCGGGCGACCACGATGGACCACCTCCAGGCCCCACCAGGCGACCACGACGTGGGAAAAGCCTGCCTCCACAGAAAGGTCTTGGGGTCCCAGGAGGCAGAGCAGTGCTGTGCGGTGAGCAGAATCCAGCTCGGGGGTTTTCCATGGGGCCATGTGGGTGTGGGGTCTGCTCAGCTTCTAGCACCGTGAAGACAACCAGGACCGCCCAGGGGGTTCACGATGGAAACCCAGAGTTTGTGTCTGCCGAGTGCCCTGCCCCAGGCCCTGCTGAGGGCCGGTGTTAGCCTCCCTGCCCATTGCCCCACCAGGTCAGTGGCTCTCCTTGCTTGGCACTTCTCACTTCTTTTGAACTACAATTACCTAACTCCAAAGAAAATTAAGGAAAGGGTCAAAAAAACCATTGGGAAATAAAACTCACACACGCAGCTGATGGGACTCATGGGTTGGAATTTCTGCCAGAAGTTGTGGGTCTGTGTGTGCACATGAACACTGTGTGTATCTGTGTGTGTGTGTGTGTGTGTGTGTGTTTGAAAATAGGTGTGTTAACCTTTATACAAGCACGTGGATGTAGATAGACGTGTCCATATCTGAGCGAGTCGGCGCGTGTGTAAGTCAGTTTGTAAGTCAGTGCAAGCATCTCTGCTGTGTGTCTATCTGGCTTTGTACATACATGTATGTTTGTGACTGTTGTGTCTATGTGTGCACGTGTGGATGTATGTGTGTGCATGCACTTGTGCAGAAGCAAAAAGAGAATTCTAAAAGGCATCATTGAGCAAAGGGCCGAAATCAGAGCTGGAAATTAGAGCAGCGTGCCTTCAGGAGAAGAATGCCAAATCTGAACTGAAAATTCCTTGGTTTTCTTGCTGTGACACCTGCTGGAAACCGCAGCCCCAACATCACTGACACCGACGTCACGGAGCCCGGTTCCTTCCCTCCTGAGGAAGTGAGAAGGAGATGTGATCCTTCTGCTCTGACCTGTGATTGCTAAATGCCTTCCTAACTGGATTCCCCATGTGAGGCATCAACCCTGGGCTTCCCCTTTCTCCACAGCCCCTGCGTGTTTGTGGTCTAAAAGTTGTACCTCTGTGGCCAGGGCATGCTGAAATATGCTAAGCTTCTGATTTGATTGCATAGGGTTTGGGGGATTTATAACAGGGTCTGGAAACCTTCCAAATGTGGTTAGCTGATCAAGTTGCCAATCCTTGTGGATCTGTCTGGGCAAGGGTGCATGCGTGTGTGTGTGTGTGTGTGTGTGCGTGTGTGTGTGTGTGTGTGTGTGTGTAGAGGGGCACAACTGAGAGACACAGGTGGGATTAACTTTCAAGAGACAGGCAGAAAGTAAAAGAAACAACCATTCCATGTGTTACTAACGGTCCTGCATCACCTTTACCAGCTTTTTGGTTAGGTCCAGAGTTTGGGGCCAGACTGTATTTGTCTTACGTATGGAAAGGCCATGGGGCACCTGGGTGGCTCAGTCGTTAAGCGTCTGCCTTTGGCTCAGGTTGTGATCCGAGGGTCCTGGGACCGAGCCCCACACAGGGCTCCCTGCTCAGCAGGGAGTCTGCTTCTCTCTCTCTCCCACTCCCCCTGCTTGCGTCCCTCTCTTGCTGTCTCCATCTGTCAAATAAATAAATAAAATCTTAAAAAAAAAAGTCAGTGTATCAGTGATCCTTCTGTCACAAAAAAATGTGGTGCAAATATCATTCTAAAACTCAGTGTTTTGTCTTATTTATCATATCATTTATTCGTGCTATTATTTTATGTCTTTTCAACAATTGGGCCTGATCCAATCAGATGAGTCCTTACAGGAGACTAGGACCTTCCTGGAAACAGCATCAGAGAGACCCTATGTGTGTGTGTGGCCGGACAGGGGGTGGGAGGGTGGGCAGGGGGACAAATGCTGGCTTTGGGGGTGGAGAGGGCCACATGACAAGGAATGCAGGCAACCTCTAGGAAACAAGAATGGTCCCTGACTGATGACCATTAGGGAAGCAGGGACCTCAGTTCTACAACCCCAAAGAACTGTATTTTGCCACTAACCTGAATGGGTTGTGGGTCGTCTCCCAGAGCCACCTCGTGTCAGTCTTGTATGACCCTGAGTGGAGAACCCAGCTGAGCCCTGCCTGGGCTTGTGACTACAGAACTGTGAACTATGAAATTGGTTTTGTCTTATGCTGCTAAGTTGGTGATATTTGTTATGTAGCAATAGGACATTAATAGAGCCTAGCTACTTTCTTTGAAGGAGAAAGGAAAAACTCAGTAGGAAAACCACAAATCAGTATCTCACTAAATTCGCCCGCCACATCTGAATTGATATTTGGCCTCCCACAGTGGATAGCAATTGCCTAAATTAGCAATGAGTTTTATCATTTTATTTTATTTAATCCTTGACAAGTGAAAATGTCAATCCATTGTTATTTTAATATGCATTTACTTCCTTGCCTTCTAGTTAGAAACACCCTTTTTATATGTTCCTTAGCGTAGTGGCTATTAGCTGGTAGGAACATGCTATTTTAATTTCCAGCTGGATGCATTTTTCTATTCAATTTTTACAGCTAATTTCTCTGTTTCTACAGAACCCTTACACATTAGGTGCTATAAAAATATTTGCTGAGCAAATGTCTGAATTAAAAAATAATGAATGAATAAATAAGTCTTCAAGAGCAGGTGAGGGCTTTTATTCCTGAGATATTCAGCCTTTTGGCGTTAGGACAGGACGGTGGAATCAGCGCAGCCTAAGCTGGCTCAGCGCAGTAAAGCAGGGCTCCACCTGACATTCAAACGCCCTTGGCCGTATCAGCCTCCAAGGAAGTTAGTCAAGCAGTGTCCAGCAGGGAAGAAGCCACTACGGAGCAGACCAAGAGACGAGGGTGGAGAGAGATGGGGAACAGACATCTGACAGGTGGCCAGGTTGCTCTGGGGTAGATAGCAGGGCAGTCCACTGCGTTCTGCCATCAGAGATGCAAGACTAGATCAGGGGTTTGTTGGAAACATATTTATCATCATTTCTTGTTTTTAAAATTTGTTTGGAAACTATTATTAGAAAAGTAACAATTTGCTATGTTAAATACTTCAAAGGGTTTAGAAGTATATAAAATACAAGGTAAAATATACCCTCAATCTTACTCCTCTCAGATAATGCTCTTTGGATTATGTACATAATGGTGAAAGGAAAAATGGGTTGAGCTATTCATACTATCTGCAATGTACTTTATTTTCAATTAAGACAATATTATGGATATATTTTCAGAGAAACAAATTTCAGACAGGAAACCGGGGTCCATAGATCCTTACAGGTCTCAATAGGTACATTCAGGATACTCATGGCCCCTGAAATCTTGGGTGCTTTTTCAAATGTTTGTGGACATTCCCTTGGTCTCTGAGCAAAACAACTCCTACATTATTTTCAAGTATTTTCTGATATTGTAATCATTTTTAAAAATTGAGATGTACTTGACATAAAACAGTGTGGAAATTTAAGGTGTACAACCTGTTGATTTGATACACTTACATGTTGTGTATGATCGGCTCTGTAGTGTTAGCCAACACCACTGTCACATTACATAATTATCATTTCTTTTTTGTGGTGAGAATATTTACGATTGACTTTCTTAGCATCTTTCAAGTATGTGAACAGTTTTGTTAACTGTAGTCACAAGGTTGTGCATTAGATCCTCAGAACTTACTCATCTTCTAACTGCAAGTTTGTACACTTTGACCAACATTTCTTCTCTCCACACCACCGTTCTACTCTATATCTACAAGTTCAGCTTTTTTGGATTCCACAAGTAAGTGAGATCATACAGTATTTATCTACCTCTGTCTGGGACTTCCTTCAATTGAAAATAATGTCCCCAGTGTCCATCCACATTACCATGATTTGCAGAATTTCCCTTTTCTTATGTTCATATAAGATTCCATTATATACATCTTCTTTATCCACTTATCCATTAACAGATACTTAAGTTGTTGCCATATCTTGGCTGTTGTAAATAATCCTGCAGAACACATGGGGGCTCATATGTCTTTTTGGTATCCTGTCTTCATTTCCTCCGGATATATACCCAGTAATGGAATTGCTGGATTGTAGGGTACTTCAATTTTTAACTGTTTGAGGAATCTCCATATTGTTTTCCTTAGTGACTGAACCAACTTACATTTCCACCAACCATGCACAATGGTTCCTTTTTCTCCACATCCTCACCAACGCTTGTCATTTCTTGTCTTTTTGGTGATAGCTATTCTAACAGGTGTGAGACGATAGTTTATTGTGCTTTGATTAGCATTTGATAATGATGAGTCATGTTGAACATCTTTTCATGTGTCTGTTGGTCATCTGCATCTTCTTTGGAAAGATGTGTATTCAGTTCCTCTGTACATTTTTTTAATTCTTTTTTTAAAAGATTTTATTTATTTATTTGACAGAAAGAGATCACAAGTAGGCAGAGAGGCAGGCAGAGAGAGAGGAGGAGACAGCCTCCCTGCTGAGCAAGGAGCCCGATGCGGAACTCGATCCCAGGACCCTGAGACCATGACCTGAGCTGAAGGCAGAGGCTTTAACTCACGGAGCCATCCAGGCACCCTCCTCTGTCCATTTTTTAATTAGATATATTTTGTTACTAAGTTGTGACCTTGTAATCATTCTATTAAATTATGATGACTTTTATGAAACTGTCTCTCAATGATGAATATCTTCAAGCCCAGAAACTTATTTTATGGGGTGCCTGGGTGGCTCAGTTGGTTAAGTGATTGCCTTTGGCTCAGGTCATGATCCCGGAGACCAGGGATCGAGCCCTGTATCGGGCTCCCTGCTCAGCGGGAAGCCTGCTTCTCCCTCTCTCACTCCCCCTGCTTGTGTTCCCTCTCTGGCTGTGCTTCTCTCTGTCAAATAAATAAAATCTTTAAAAAAAACCACCAAAACGTCATTTTATAATTTAGGCAACGACACTGGGAGATTAGGAATATTTATTAAGTCTAAGTACAGAAAAGAATCCTAACTTGTTTATTTCTTTCTACTTACTGTTCAGTAGATCTGAGCAGAATATTATCAGGGTCTCTTTGGGATGCCTTTTGGGTCTGCTCTTCTGCTCTCTTCTCCCTCTTCTCTCTCTCTAAGTCTGCTGTTTCTATGCCACCATGGACACCATTGGTCTTTTATTTCTAGTTTTATTGAGAAATCATTACTATACATCACTATATACATTTAAGGTGTAGAGCATGGTGACTTGATTACCACTGGTCTTTAAATGGGTAATAAACCAATCATCAAAGCTTCAGACTTCACTTTCCAGGTCTGTGAGAACACCATCCCCTCAGAGATTTTCATGCTGTCCCCTCCCAGAACAGTCTCAGTGTGTGTGGCTCAGGGGACTGCCACCATATGAATGGCAGGCATGGCATC